>SPJY01010914.1:1021754-1081782 GCA_005191435.1 Raddia distichophylla | reverse complement strand
GAAGTGCTCCAAGTTTGTGCCCAGCCAACTACGGCCCGTGTAGCAAGCTAGCAGCGAACGCGTGTGGCCAGCCAACCACGACCTGCCAGCAAGCTAACCCCGAGCACGCGTGTGACTGGTGTACGCTTGCATCCTTGCTAGCAAGTGCAATTCGTTTTTTTTTCTATTTTTAGTTTTCTTATTTTTGTATCCATTTTATCTAGAGCCTAAAATGCATAGAATAAATTTTATAATTCATCTAAAATCCATATAAACTCATTTTAAATAGAAAATGCTCGGGACCGGGGTCGGACGCCCGGCCCAGCCCGCGCGCTAAGCAGCTAGCAAACACCCACGCGGCTACACGCCCACGCGCGCTAGCTTCACACGTACAGGCAAGAGGCAACTAGCTAGTTTTTGCGTTTCATTTTTTGTTCTTATTCGATTTCTCATTTTTGTATTTTTTTTTCATTTGGAGTCCAAATCGCGTAGTACAAATTTTATAATTTATCTAAATTCCTAATAAACTCATTTTAAATACTTTTTATTTTTTTATTTTTTGAATTTTTTATTTTTGTTGGTACAATTGTTCCGGAAGGCTAGACTTATTGTTCCAACAAACAAGATAGATTGTTCCAGTAGGTATACAAGTTGTGGTTCATCAAACTAGACATATTGTTCCAGCAGACCAAATACATTGTTTTAACAGGTATAAAAGTTGTTTCAGCAGGCAAGATTGATTGTTCGGAGAGGTTAGACTCATTGTTCCACCAGGTAAGATAGATTGTTCCGGAAGGCTAGACTCATTGTTCCAACAGACAAACTTTATTGTTTCAGTAGGCAAACTTTATTGTTCCAGTAGGCAAAACCTTATTTGTTTCAGAAGGCAAAAGCTATTGTTCCAGAAGGCAAAAAGTTATTGTTCCAGAAGGCAAAAGTTATTGTTTCAGTAGGCAAAGCTCAACTATTCCAGTAGGTCAAACTTTATTGTTTCAGTAGGCAAACTTTATTGTTTCAGTAGGTAAACATTATTGTTTCGGTAGTCAAAATCTTTATTTGTTTCAGAAGGCAAACGTTATTATTTCAGAAGACAAATTTATTGTTCCATAAGACAAAAGTTATTGTTCCAATAGTCAAAGTTCAACTGTTCTTGTAGCACAAACCTTATTATTTCAGTAGTCAACTTTTATTTGTTCCAGTAGACAAACCTTGTTGTTTCAGTAGACAAAAATTATTGTTTCAGTAGGCAAACCTTCTTGTTCTAGTAGGCATTTCATTTTACTATTACAGCAGACCAAATACATTGTTCCAATAGATATGCAAGTTGTTCTATCAGACCAAATGCATTGTTTCAATTGAGCTTAGCCTATTGTTCCAGCAGGCCAAATACCAAGTTGTTCCATCGTTTTAGACGCATTGTTTCAATAGTCCAAATTAATTGTTCCATTAGTATAGACAAATTGTTCTAGTAAAAATTTATATAACAACATGGGTCTTGTTTTGTTCGTAAAAATGCGGGGAACAAGTTGGTGAAAACGGTATGTCGATTGGAGCTCCCAGTTAAAAGTTATTTCTGTTTAAAGAAAAAATGAAAATGCTTCAAACCGGGCGTCCGATCCGTCGGACGCCCGGGCGGCCCGGCCCAAGCGCGAGTGCGGCGAGTGCGTGATTAGACCGCGTCGGACGCTCGCGCACACAGCCCGCGTCCAGCTACCAACGCACGCATAGCCCTCCAACTAGTTAGCTTGCGTTTCATTTATTTTTTTTTCGATTCACATTTTTTTATCTTTTTCATTCGGAGTCCAAATTGTGTAGAACAATTTTCATAATTCATCTAAATTTCTAATGAACTCATTTTAAATACTTTTTTTCTATTTTTTTTAAATTTTTTATTGGTACAATTGTTCCAGAAGACAAAAGTTATCGTTTCAGAAGGCAAAAGGTATTGTTCCAGTAGACAAAGCTCAACTGTTCTACTTTGGGGGGGCAAATACAATTGTTTTCATAGACAAATATAATTGTTCCACGAGGCAAATACAATTGTTTCCAAAGACAAATATAGGTTCCTGAGTGCATGCAAATTTAATTGTTTCACGAGGCAAATATAATTAATTGTTCCTACAAACAAATATAATTGTTTCACGAGGCAAATATAAGTGTTCCCTTTTTTTTATTCCACTAGTATTTTTTTTCTATTCCAGTAGTGTGTGTTTTTGTTTCATATTTATAACATGTTGTTCCATCATTTATTTTTTTGTTCCAGCAGTGTGTGTTTTTTTGTCCCACATGTATAACCTGTTGTTCCATCATTTTTTGTTTCAACAGTGTGTTTTTTTTTGTTCCACCCATATAACAAGCTGTTCCATCATTTATTTATTTTTTGTTCCATTAGTGTGTGTTTTTTGTCCCACATGTATAACCTGTTGTTCCATCATTATTTTTTTTGTAAGCAAACTTTATTGTTCCAGTAGACAAACTTTATTGTTTCAATAGGCAAACTTTATTGTTCCGGTAGTCAAAACCTTTTATTTGTTCCAGAAGGTAAACGTTATTGTTTCAGAAGGCAAATTAATTGTTTTATAAGGCAAAAGTTATTGTTTCAGTAGGCAAAGTTCAACTGTTCTTGTAGCACAAACCTTATTGTTTCAGTAGTCAACTTTTATTTGTTCCAGTAGGCAAATCTTGTTGTTCCAGCAGGCAAAAATTATTGTTTCAGTAGGCACACCTTCTTGTTCTAGTAGGCATCTCTTTTTACTGTTCCAGCAGGCCAAATACATTATTCCAATAGGTATGCAAGTTGTTCCATCAGACCAAATGCATTGTTTCAATTGGGCTTAGCCTATTGTTCCAGCAGGCCAAATACCAAGTTGTTCCATCATATTAAACGTATTGTTCCAATAGTCAAAATTAATTATTCCATTAGTATAGACAAATTGTTCCAGTAAAAATTTATATATCAACTTGGGTCTTGTTTTGTTCGAAAAAATGCGAGGAACACATTGGTGAAAACGGTTTGTCGATTGGAGCTCCCAGTGAAAACTTATGATCGTTTAAAGAAAAACGAAAAAAGAAATCTTCACTGACGTCAGCGATTGCATCATCGTGCATGCAACCAGGCGCAGCTGCATGCATGCTTTCAATTTTTTGGCGGGACAGGCGCGTGTGCTTGCTAGCTCGTGGGCCGAGCGTTCATTCGACGGGCCGACCGAACGGACGTTCGATCCGTAGTCGCCCCAAAAAATAATGAAAAAATAGAAAATGGATCGGCAAAAAAAATGGATCAGCATTTAAATATTTGCCAAAACAAGAAGAATAGAAAAAATGGATTAAAAAAATGGTAGGGATGTTAGCTAATCACTTCTTTCTTTTCGTTTTTAGTTTTTTAGGACGAAGCAAATGCGTCATAATATTTCGTACGGAACCATAGAAGAATAAAATAAATTGACTCTTGCGAATAATGCTAGGTTCAGTTCATAAACAGATTAAGGAAAATGACTCGTTCTTTTCTTTCGTTCTACCTTTTAATGGCAAACTAAAAAATTAATTTTCGGACCAAACCTTTACAGACGAATTAAAAAATAAAATAGATAGAAATTTATGGCACCAGAGTTAGCTAATCACTTCATTCTTTTCTTTTTTAGATTCTTACGACGGAGCAAATGCGTCGTAGTATTTCGTAGGGACCCATAAAAGAATATGTCGAGCTAAAAAGAAATTAAAAACCAAACTTTACACATGATTTTTAAAATAAAAATGGATAAAAAATTATGGTAGAGGACTTAGCCAACCGCTTCATTCTTTTCAATTTTAGATTTTTACGACAGAGCAAATGCGTCATAATATTTCGTAAGAACACATAGAAGAATAAAAATATTCCTTTGTAAAAATTTTAGGTTTAGTTGGAAAACAAATTACAAATAACTCATTCATTTCTTTCGTTCCACCTTTGTAAGAATGAATACAAAAAACAGAAATGGCTCACCATTTATTTCTCACTTTTTTAGAATGCAAATGTAATACCACAAATAAAGAGAGAGAGAGAGCAGTTGGGCCAAAGCCCATGTCGCAACCGACCTTGCCATTTGGAGATAAAGGCAAAGAGGAGGGGTTGGCTTTCCAGCCAACTCTCTCACATCTCATCTCTCCCACTGCTCTCCCGTCTCTCTCTGTCGTTCTCCCCGTCTCCCTCACAGCCAGCGCCTCCCCCTCTCCTTGTGGCCGGCGTCACCCCTCTCCCAAAGGCCGCCCACCACTCCCTGCTGCCCCAAGCCGCCCCTCTCTCTCTTCCCCTGTTCTCCCTTCTCCCTCTGCGAGTGTAGGGAAGAGGAGGGAGATCAGCCAAGGGAAGAGGAGGAGCAGGATTTGGCCAAGGGGAAGGAAGAAGAAGAAAGATGCTGCGGCCAGGAAGATGAAGGAGGAAGGAGGGAGGAAGGAAGAAGAGAAGAAGAAGAGGAGGAGAGTTAGGGTTTTCACCCAAATCCTAGAGGAATGCTTAAAATTGAGGTAATCTCCTGTGATTTGCCTTGTATGTGTTGGTTTAGGATGGGATTTAGGAGAAGATATGAACCCTAGACTTGAAACTTTGGGGCTAGATGGTGTTATTGTTAGTGCAGTGTCTTGGTCAGCGAATTCGAGGTGTTTTGGCCAAGAATTGGGGCTCGGCCATATTACGGAAATCGTAGCCTATCTTTCTAGCTTTCCAACGAGCCCAAGAATGCGCAATTTGGCCTGATGGTTTAGGAGTTATGGCTTTCGGAGCGCTGCTGTCCTGTGTAGGCTGCGGCGAGGGGTTTTTTTTTATAAAATGGCACCATGGAAGCTAATGGCTGAGAGTTGTGGTAAATTGGAAGCCTGTTGTGTTAGGGGTTGGAAAGGGGAAGAGCTAGATAGAATACTGAATATGTATATTGCTTATTAAGTGTATTAAATCGGTTGATTGCTATGCTTGAATTTGTAGGTGACGCTTCGGGGATGGCACCGACGTCTTGTCCGTCCACTCCACCTGGTAACCGAGGCAAGTACATAATGTCATGAGTATGATAGCGTGAGCCGAATGACGATATGTGGTATTTAGGCTTGACTTAAATACTAAATGTGTTGTTGAATGGTTGTGAGGATGGTGATGGTAGCTTGATGCTGATTGTGCTTTGTTTTTACTAATGATGTCATGATAGAGCTGAATGAATGGATAGAAACTATGGATTAACAAATGTAGGGATGAACAGGGATAGAAATGAAAGAATGGATGAGGGATGATGATGAGAAATTATGGATTGATGATGAGACATGATTGTTAACCCTATTTATGTTGCATACATTCATGAAAACATGCATACGAGTCAGGGCGGTGAGAAAGTCATATAGCTAGCTAGATCGGTGAGCCACGGGCCTGATCGTTGGAAAAACTATATGACTAATCCGGCGTGCTCTTGATAAGACCTACAGAGGTAGGCACCTGCCACGGGATGGCGGGGAAGACTCACTTCGGTGAGCACCTTCACGGGATGGAGCAGAGCAATACACCGACGGGTGTACGCTCAGATACCAGTGCGCATAATGTCATAGATCATGATGCATTGCATTGCATTGCATTGAGCATATGCTGAGAGAATGGAGTGGTGATTGATGATTATGTTGATAATACTTATGTTTATGTTTAAACCTCGCTATTATGTACTTTGTTGAGTTTTGGACTCACATGTTTTCTTTTGCTGCTCTTAGATGATGATTGAAGCAGCACTTGCGGAAAAGGGACGTAGTTCGCACTTTTGCTCATCACTCGAGCCAGTCAACCAAATACTTAAGTAATTCAATGATTTGTCTTTAAGCCTGTATGTTAGTCTATTCTGTAGT
Source organism: Raddia distichophylla (assembly GCA_005191435.1). Taxonomy (NCBI): domain Eukaryota; kingdom Viridiplantae; phylum Streptophyta; class Magnoliopsida; order Poales; family Poaceae; genus Raddia; species Raddia distichophylla. The sequence continues at coordinate 1,075,950 of SPJY01010914.1, read as the reverse complement.
GACCTGTCTTATTAGAGTTTGCTTGGTCTGGACGGCTAACGTTCTCTGAAAGCCTCTGATTATTGTCTGTTAGTGGTGAATGTGGTTTATGCCAAGTGTTGGTTTTGGTTCGTTAACCATTGGATGTATGTTCTTATTTGATATGTTACTGCTGTGTTTTTCCCTGTTTGGATGTCCAAATTTTAGGGGAAGTTCTGCCGAAATTTTTAACTAGAGGAGTTTGGTAGCACCTTGGGCCCTGGGAAGATCGGGGTGTTACAGCAAAAAAAAAAAGAGAATTGGGTCACCATTTTAAGACCTATTAATGGCAACCTAAAAAATTTATTTCCAAACCAAACCTTTACAGATGATTTTTTTTTTAAAACAAGGATAGCAATTTATGGTACCGGAGTTAGCTAATCGCTTGATTCTTTTATTTTTTAGATTCTTACAACAGAGCAAATGCGTCGTAGTATTTCGTAGAGACCCATAAAAGAATATGTCAAACCAAAACAAAAATAAAAACCAAACCTTTACACATGAATTTAAAAATAATAATGGATAAAAAATATGGTAGAGGAGTTAGCCTGCCGCTTCATTCTTTTCAATTTTTGATTTTTACGACAGAGCAAATGCGTCATAATATTTCGTAAGGACCCATAAAAGAATAAAAATATTCCTTTTTAAGAATCTTAGGTTTAGGTGAGAAACGAATTACAAATAACTCATTCTTTTCTTTCGTCCTACCTTTCTAAGAATGCATTAAAAAAAAGAAATGGCTCACCATTTATTTCTCACTTTTTTAGAATGCAAAAAAGAAAAGAATTGGATCAACATTTTAAGATTAGAAAAAACAAGGAAAATAGAAAATGGATAAAAAATTATGGTAGGGAGGCTAGCTAATCATTTCCCTTTTTATTTCTAGATTTGTAATCACTAAAAACTCGCAAATAAATGGTCGGCCCACCGAAAACACAGCCCATCTATCTATTTCGAAGTAAGTACCACCGAACTTAATTTATCCGGCTGTTTATGCTATCACGTAGTCCTCAACCTTAGTCATAATACGTACGCAATGTAAAAATTAATCTAAAATTCATTGTTTACGGCGGCGCGGCGCGCATACAGTCCTAGTTAATTACTATAACGTTTGCAAGCTGTCGTGCACTTGGGGCGCATTTTTAGCATGTTGCATGGTTATGAATGCCAGTGTGCTAGAATGATTTCATAAAAGGTTGTTATTGGCATAACACCTCCAAAAAAGATTGTGGAGAACAATTTCATAAAAGGTTGTTATTGGAATAACACCGTTCACATTATTTTTTTTTTATGAAATTGTGTGAAACTTTTTGAGCTTTTTTAGCATTTAGAGAAGGTACTTTGTGTACATCGACAAAGGTGCGCAGTTCCTACAACCCTGTGGAACGCTGAATGACAAAAAAAGAGGATTTTGAATTGGCCTGAATAAAATTCAAATCCATCTAGATTGGTATTTTTCAAATCTAATTGGATGGATATGATTCGATTTCTCTAGATTCTTACTAATATGATTGGGGATGAAGTCACCGGCTTCGGCTACTACACCAGTTATATGTAGGCGCAACAGAGATAAAAATGACTCACCTGCAGGCTGGAAGAACCCTAATGCGAAGTTGCCATCCCGAGAGATCAACTTCTGGTCACCGGAGAGCGGCTGATTCATGGTGAGTGTATCAGTCGCATGCAACGGAGCCTCGTGGAGTGAAAGAAGCAGCATAAGCAAGGGCAGAACGCATGAAGAAAGCCAGGCCGCCATGCTGAAAACAAATGTCTTCAGTTCTCTTGGTGGAACAGGATCTGCTATCGACTCATGGGCTCATGGCGATACGCTGCTGCTCTAAAAATGTGCTACTTCAATCATGTGCCGGTCTACATTTATATATAGGCCCTCCAAAAAGAGAGTATATTAGTATGCACAATTCAGCTTTGTTACATTAGTCAGGCATCACGTGTTGTCTTCTCCTCCTTGCGCAATGGAAATTCAGAGTTTACCATCTCGATGTTTGTTGAAGTCTCAGCATGAAAAATCCTTTGCGTGGATGTGCTTCGGCCCCCAGAACCTCTACGAACCTTTTTTCTTACCCCCACCATTAGATTTCTAACTCTCGTCGTCAGCTAGAAATACTGACTATTCCATACAGTTTGGCAGTTGACAGTAACATGCATTGTATTTATTCTCCAGCCTGAGAAAGAATGACTGAACTGGTAAAAAGAGAAGAAGATAGGGTGCTGGGAAGAGGATCAGCGAGCGGCGAGTGCGATGCCTCTGAAATTCATCTCGACAAAACATCACCAGAGAATTTAGCCTAGGCCTGTGCGACTTCGGCCGGTCGTTTTACAGCTTCGGAAAAGTCTACTACAGCTTTGAAGAAGTCTACTCATCATCTATAAACTATTGCATTTGACGCATTTAACCTCATCTTGAAAGACACAAGTATTCTACCCATTAAAAATAAAATTATTACTATATCCCTCAACCCATCTGGAATTATGCATTTAACCCCCTAGGTAGTTTTGCATAATGATTTTTGCCGTCTGAACAACATATGTGGTGTTTGTGTTTTTTTCCTTAAAAAAAATAAGGGACTGACTTATCATCAGACGCCTGAGAGTTATTTATCTCTCGGTCGATTTTCTAGACCGTTGATCAAACGCCTCTATAGGACATATGAAAGATCTAATGGTAGAATCTAGCTATGTGAAAATCGGTTGAAACTTATTTAAAAATCAGTCGCTCGAGAAGCAGCAAAACCGAAAAAATAAAGGTGGTCCGGCGTATGATAGTCCTCACAGCTCCCCCCTCCCTCCGCCAAAATTTGATAATAAGCCAAGGATGCCAAGTTTCTACGAATCAAGATGATTTGGGCCTTCGTGGGCTGGGATCGAACAGATTAAGAAAAGATTAGAGACGGTGAAACTGTGAAAGTGACCGAAGAGAGAAGAGTTTGTTCATTTCTTCCTCAAAACAAGAGTTCCACGGGTTGTCCGTGAAGTTTATGAAGCAAGAGTAGAGGGAAGAAGTTATCAGAATTGAAGATTAAAATAATTAGTTTTTGTGATGAACACGATATAGTCGTGGCGTTTGCCTACATGTATAAATATACTTGGTCTTACACCGTGTAAGGATATCACCATAATCAAATACAAGTATGCTTTTTTACATGTCCGTTGCCTTTCGTCTATTTTCATAGCATTAGGCCTAGTTTAACGTAGTTTCAACGTACTCGTTATCTCGTTCGACTTGTTGACATCGCCTCTTCAATCAGTTCAAGATACACCCGAAGTGTTGTCTCTATTAGATTTGATTCTCTTATTTAATTTTACTTTCTATCGGCTAGTTATGTTCGGACCATCCATTAAACCAATTATCTATTGTTTTACTCATTAATTGATTTTATCAGGTAGTGTAGTGTGCTGACCCTCTTTGTATTGCTCGATTAATCTCATTGGTTTAGTAGTGCATTGTTAATAAGAACATCATTGTGTCTGATACATCCATGGGATCAACAACCAAAGTCCTTCTGAATGACCAACGACCTTCAACCATCGTGCAAGGACCAATTACATGAGCTCGTGCGTGACAATGAAATTATCAGATAAATTCGTTTCTTGGGTCGATTAATTTTACTTTGGAGAATAGATCACTACCTAATAATATTATTATGATTAGAAACTTGGGCAAGAGTCGGTTAGGAGGCATTAAATCACCAACTAAGGCAATAAAACAAGGTGGGGATGCAAGGGACTCAACTCTGTCTCTAGTGACCAATATGACTGCAAAACGTCATAGAGAATGTAAACGTATACCGTTTAGGGTGTATAAGCTATATATAGTGGACAATCTCCCTCTCTTTCACTTAGGTTTTGTTTAGATTAGTTGCCCCAACTGTGGAACTTTGTTACTAGTTCTCCATACTCTGCTAGTGTAACAGTAAACAAGTTCAGAACCTTATGTTATGTGTGTGCTTCAATATTGTTCTTACTATTTCTTCGATTGCTTGTAAGAATAGACCTTCGTGGTCAAGTGATCCAAGCTTTGGCATGGTTGATAATAACTAAAAGTGTGGTTTTGCGATTGAGGATGCTTATCCTTGTGTTTAGCCATGTTGTTCGCAACCTACAAGGGAGTAAATTAATATCAATACATGAAAGGTAGTAAATTAATATGTATAAAAAATACATTAAATTCATATAGGCCAATCCAACATTGGTCAATATGAAGTAACCGGTCAGGAACACGGGGGCGTAACACGTGCTTTGCCTTATTCTCCAATGTGGACAATCTTGAGCGGTGCTTTGCCTTATCCTACCATGTTTTTAATAAAAAAAATTTAAACCATACATGTTTATATCTAACGCAATTCTAGAAAACTATACACTAGCTACAATTTATCTCTATTAAACTAATTACATAGACTAAAGTAGCATGGAGAAATTTAACTAACCGGGAATTGACGCCGCATAAACTTGATTCTTTTTTAGGCGTTGAGGGAGTTGGTGATGTCGCGAGCGGGGCTGAGGCATCGGTCCTCAATGCCTTGGAGCGCGCCAGCCGCCCCGATGATCGAGCGGGCCGTGTGCTCATTCCAAGCGAAGAGCGGCACGTTCTCGAGGCAGAGGCGCACTCTGTACCTGACGGGCGAGGGGTCTTCGCAAAGGTGCGGGCGCCATGGCTTGAAGGTCGCTTCCAAGGCGTCGTGGGTGAAGCGGCCTAGCCGGATGGCGCATTCACGGTGCTCAGTGGTGGGGAAGCGCACCATGAACGGCTCCGGGTAGTGATTGGCGATGACTAGCTCGTCGTGGCCATGGGCGACCCGGCCGGCGAAGAAGGCCGCCAACCGAACCGCGTCGTGACACCGCTCTGGGTCAGCCTGTCCCCCAGCGTGGATGGACACGACGGCCTAGCGCGCGTCAATGGCAGCGGCCGCCTCAACCATAGCGGGCGTGCGGAGGAGGACACCGGTGCTGCGGCGGGGGCGATTCGCCGGATCTCCGCGGGCCATGGTGGCGGCAGGGGCGCCTGTTGTGGGCGTGGGCGTTGCGGAAGAGGGGGTTGAGCGGGGGCGTGTCGGGGGCAGGCGGGCACGGCAGGAGGAGGCTTTATGGCTGTTACGCAAGCAGCGGCGGCAGCGTAGCGGCTCGCGGCAGGTTGCCACTTGATGATCCTTCTCCAAGCAGCGGAAGCAGCGATTTTGGTAGGTGGTGGAGTGAAGACGGCTTGAGTGAACTCTGCGTCCGTCGCCATGAAAGCAGGGCTGGCGCTCGGCCTTGGCGCGTCGCCTTGACAAGACCGGATGCCAGGGAGCTTCAGCCGGTGTGGTTACAGCGCTGGGCGGCGCGGCCGCCGAAACACTCGAACCTTGGAGTGAATGCGGTTGTTGGGCCGGTGGAGAGGGGTAGGAGGCAAAGCGCACTTTCTTGAATGCCTGACAACCTCGAGCCACAACCGACGCGAAACTCCGCTTGTGCTTCAAGCAGGAGCGTAGCAGCGTCCGAGGGGGGGCGGAGGAAGGAGCACGGAGGCACAGAGGGGGTGGCTGTCTTGCGGCGGATCTTGCCGCGGCGCCTCACGCATCCAGATCTGACGGGCTGGAGAGGAGACCGGCGTAGGCGAAGGAGCAACGGAGTGGTGGCTGGTGGGCAAGAGACGCTGGAGAGGTGGGGGAGACAGGGCACGGGAACTGGAAGGCATGGAGGCTAGGGCTTGGCCGCCACCCGCGGCGGCGGCGAGGCGGGGGGTAAGCAGGTCACGGGAATGGGGGTCAAGCAAGTGTTGCAGAATTGATGCAGGAAACTGAAAAAGCTGTCAAAATTTGATAATAAGCCGAGGATGCCAAGTTTCTATGAATCAAGATGATTTGGGCCTTCGTGGGCTGGGATCGAACAGATTAAGAAAAGAGTAGAGGCGCTGAAATTGACCGAAGAGAGAAGAGTTTGTTCATTGCTTCCTCAAAACAAGAGTTCCACGAGTTGTCCGTGAAGTTTATGAAGCAAGAGTAGAGGGAGGAAGTTATCAGAATTGAAGATTAAAATAATTAGTTTTTGTGATGAACACGATATATAGTCGTGGCGTTTGCCTACATGTATAAATACTTGGTCTTACAATGTGTAAGGATATCACCATAATCAAATACAAGTATGCTTTTTGCATGTCCGTTGCCTTTCGTCTATTTTCATAGCATTAGGCCTAGTTTAACGTAGTATCAACGTACTCGTGATCTCGTTCGACTTGTTGGCATCGCCTCTTCGATCAGTTCAAGATACATCCGAAGTGTTGTCTCTATTAGATTTGATCCTCTTATTTAATTTCACTTTCTATCGGCTAGTTATGTTAGGACCAGCCATTAAACCAACTATCTATTGTTTTACTCATTAATTGATTTTATCAGGTAGTGTAGTGTGCTTACCCTCTTTGTATTGCTCGATTAATCTCATTGGTTTAATAGTGCATTGTTAATAAGAACATCGTTGTGTCTGATACATCCATGGACCATGAGATCAACAACCAAAATCCTTCTGAATGACCATCGACCTTCAACCATCATGCAAGGACCAATTACACGAGCTCGTGCATGACGATTAAATTATAAGATAAATTCGTTTCTTGGGTCGATTAATTTTACTTTGGAGAATAGGTCACTACCTAATAATATTATTATGATTAGAAACTTGGACAAGAATCAGTTAGGAGGCATTAAATCACCAACTAAGGCAACAAAACAAGGTGGGGATGCAAGGAACTCAACTATGTCTCTAGTGACCAATATGACTTCAAAACGTCATAGAGAATGTAAACAGATTCCGTTTGGGGTGTGTAAGCTATATATATTGGACAATCACCCTCTCTTTCACTTAGGTTTTGTTTAGATCAGTTGCCCCAAGTGTTGAACTTTGTTGCTTGTTCTCCATGCTCTGCTAGTGCAGCAGTAAACAAGTTCAGAACCTTATGTTGTGTGTGTGCTTCAATATCCTTCTTACTAGTTCTTCGATTGCTTATAAGAATAGACCTTTGTGGTCAGGTGATCCAAGCTTTGGCACAGTTGATAATAAATAAGAGTGTGGTTTTGCGATTGAGAACGCTTATCCTCATGTGTTAGCCATGTTGCTCGCAATCTACAAGGGAGTAAATTAATATCAATACATGCAAGGGAGTAAATTAATATGTATAAAAAATACATTAATTCATATTGGCCAATCCAACATTGGTCAATATGAAGTAATTGGTCAGAAACACGAGGGCGTAACACGTGCTTTGCCTTATTCTCCACCGTGGACAATCTCGAGCGGTGCTTTGCCTTACCCTACCATGTTTTTAATAAAAAAAAATTAAACCATACATGTTTATATCTAACCCAATTCTGCAAAGCGATACACTAGCTACAATTTATCTCTATTAAACTAATTACATAGACTAAAATAGCATGGAGAAATTTAACTGACCGGGAATCGACGCCGCATGAGTCAAATATAAATTTTACTCTTTTTATTTTTCCTTTTTTTCTCTCTTTTTCTCTCCTTTCCTTCTTTTCTTCTCTCTGTTGCGTTGAAGGATAGTTTGGCATGTGGGGGGTGGAAGGGGTCGGCAACAGCTAGCGACCAGTGTGAGCGGGGCTAACGTTGGGGGGTGACCTTTCACCCTTTCTAAAAAAAACGTCATCATATATTTTTAAAGAAATGAATAAAAATATTGTAAAATGAAAAAAAATCAGGAGTGATTCCGTTTTCAATAAGGGCAATCTGATTTTGCACGTATTGTTGAAGATAGTTTACTCTATGGATTCGTGGAGGCCCAAGGGACATTGGAATGGCCCGAAAAAGCGGACATACATTCGACCTTCAATTTTCGTAGTTTCTTAGGTTTTTTTTAGAAAAGAGAGCAATCGGAATCGGTTCAATCGGATAGCTCCCTCCTCGTCTTCTATCCACCTTTGCTCAAGCTGAACTGCTGAAGCCTCTTCGTTTTTGCCTGCATGGCTCTCCTCCAGCTCCAAGAGCGCTGTTCCCTCTTCCGAATCTCCAGCTCCCACCTTCGGAATCCCCTCAACCCCACGAGAAATCCTCGCAGCAACAAACTTTCTCTGCCCAATGCGGCCAAGATTCCCGCTCCCTCCGAAACCCCAATCCCCCACACCCCCACCGCGCCAAAAGCGGCAATCTTGGCGCGAAAATCGTCGGCGCTGTGGTGGGGAGACACCCTCCTCCTCCCCGTTGCCGCCGCGTTCTTCCCGCTCCCTTCTCTCGCGGCGGAGCCCGAGGGGAAGGTCAGCCTCGAGTCCATCGTGGTGGCCATCGACGACTTCAACAACCGGAACCCCTTCTTCGTGGCCGGGGTAGTGTTCGTGTGGCTCGTGGTGATCCCTCTCGTGCAGGGGTACCTCAAGAAGTGCAAGGCGGTGGGCGCCCTCGACGCGTTCCGCAAGCTCCGCGACGTGCCGCAGGCGCAGTTGCTGGACATCAGGCGGGGCAACAGCGTGCGTTTCATGGCGACGCCCAACCCGACGATCGTCGGCAAGAGCGCCGTGCAGGTGGAGTTCGACGAGGAAGACGAGGAGGGGTTCCTCAGGAAGGTGCTGGCGAGGTTCCCGGACCCGGCGAACACCGTCGTCTGCGTCCTTGACAAGTGAGTGCTCAATGGAACCCCGATTGATCCTTCCTGTGGTCTTGTTTCTGTTATGGATGTTGTATATGTATTGCTGAATTACTGAATGGGGTAGTTCCATCGATAATTGTTCGAAAATTGGTGAAAACCGTTCAAATTTTGTTTTCCAAATGTTGAATCTTTGGATTTGGATTGAAAATCGACCAATACATGACCGGCTGGTTTGTCCAATCAACTATACTGAAAACTGACTGGTTTCTACCGAATTAGAATTTGGACTGGTCTCAAATAGGAAAATCGTCCGGTTCGCAGAATCGACCAAGTGATAAGCTCAATTTTCATGAAAATTATGAAAAGCGGTTGCTTTTCAACAGTTTTTGTAGACCCTATCAGGGACTGGGAATCATAAGATTAAAGTCCATAGTTCTGTCTGTATGACTATTGCAGTGTTCAGTGTGCACACCCTAGAATTCTGAAGTGCAAATCAGTTGGAGTAAAAAAACAACTCATAGTATTAGATGTGTTATGTTTATGGATGCCATGTGAATTTCGCCTCCTGGTGTTTGTTACTTGAAATTCTCAGTACTGATAATGACAGCTTTGCTTTGACACTGATGTTGCTGTATATTGATTCATGGCTAAGAAACTACATTAAATTCTTGTAAAAACTCTTTGAACTTTTTTTTATGATATATCTGTTACTGACTCGAGGCTCATGTTGTGTAAGGTAGCTTTGATGGTAATTCTATGAAAGTGGCTGAGCTACTGTTCAACAATGGTTTCAAGGAAGCCTATTCAATCAAAGGGGGACTGAGAGGCCCAGAAGGATGGCAGGTTAGTGATGTTACTCTGGGTCTAAACTCTAAAGCATCCCAGAAGTAGTTGTAAACATATTCGATGCCTCATTATTGTACATCTAAACCTTGATATTTTCTTAGGCTATTCAAGAGAACTATCTTCCCCCATCTGTTCATGTTTTCCCGAGTAAAAAAAAAGGTAAGAAGTTAGCTCACACAGACGTGAGCACTAATGGAACAGATAGCCAACTGGAGGGGGATGGAGAACTTGGAACTTCTCCTAGCAACTCTGTTGTCAACAGAAACAATGGAAATGAAGATGGTGATGAAAAACATGATGGAAGTAATTCAGCCGCAAAACGCGTAAACAGACGACCGCTATCACCATATCCAAATGTATGGCTCCATTTCCTTTTCACCGCTATAATCAAAGTAGCTTAGATTTGTACTTCTAACTAGACGTTTGCAGTTGCGTGCACCTGACTGCCAGCCTTTATATAACTCTGCTGCAAAATTCCATGATCCCTAATTCCCAAGACAAGGGCGTCATATCAAATGACCGCATTTTCTACTAGTATTTCTAGTTACCAGTTCTGATTTTCAGCATAGTATTGCCTTATATAGCATTTTGCCTGTCTCTGTTGGGTAGTTAGTCATTTCTAAAAGCGGTTGCAAGAGATATTTTGCTATACTCATAGGAAAATAATTAACAGGTTACCTTGTTCAGTAGCTTGCCTAGCTGAGCTTGTTCAATCCCCCGATGCCTTTTATTTTGCATGTGTATGTTTATCATTGTTCTTTATGATAAGTACCGGCAACTTGAAAGAATGTGGCACAATCTGTTACACGTGTTGAATTTTTCATGCAGTACCATGACCTGAAGCCGCCTTCATCTCCTACACCATCAAAACCAGAGAATTAGAAGCAGTAAGACGCACAAGACTTAGCAGAGTCTTATCCGGTAAAACCATTTTTTTGTACACTTCTAAACCACGGATATATAGGCGACAGATGAGGGTCAGGATGCAGATGGCCACCACTTTGTGAGAACAGTCATTGCTACTATCTTGTATTTGTGTAACTGTTGAACTTATCCCAGTTTGTTGTTCTATTTATTTTCTGTAGATTTTGGTGGAGGTGAAAAGCTGCAGAGAACTAAAAAAAACATACATGACTGTCTGTAGAATTGTGGTTATATATTTTAGTCAGCGATGCATGCTTCTCTGAGCACGTATGTAAATCTCAACCTGCTTTCTCGGTTCCTTGTAAACTTCATGTTCGTTCCCCGCAACTCTGCTCGTGATCAAGATGATAGTGATGGTGACGCCGACGCCGCCGGCTCTGACTCCCTGGGCCGCCACCGTCTTCGGCATGGCAAGTCCCCCTGCTAGAGAGCATGGTGGTCGTTGCCGATCATCCCCAGCTCCCTCCGGCCGTCCGGCCAGTCGCCGGCATGGCGCGCCTCTCCCAAGCCTTGTGCTTCGGGCTCGCCGTTTCATCTCGGTGGCCACTTCCCCAAGCCCCTGGCTCGAAGGCGACTCCTCCACTTCGGGCCGGCGCCCCAAGTTGCGCTCCCCCCCGGCGTTAGCTCTCCTCCGGCGAATGTTCGCCGTCTGGCTGCCTTGCCCCGGCGCGGCTTGGTCATCCCCTGGCGTCGCCGCGCCATGCGCGGTGTCGGGAGCGTGCGCCATCGTCGCCGTCGTGCGCACCGAGGCTTCGGATGGTGGCGCTCTCGTCCGCGCGCCGGGCGCGATCGTCTCTTCGCGGGCTCGGCATGGCTGCAACCGGCGGGTTTCACGTCCATTTGGTGGGCCGGCAACTGCAGCCCGCCCGCTCGGGAGGCCCCGCCGTGTGCCACTGTGCCCGGCTGCTTCGGCTTGGGCTCCTCCGCTGGCCCATCTTGCCCCCACCCTGCTTCGCCGACCTTCCTCTCCAGTGGGCTCCTTCTCCGTGCTGTCTGGCCCTGCTAGCTCCGAGGTCTATGGTCCAGCAATTCCTGCGTCGGTCCAGCCCGCACCTCTTTGCCCTTTGGAGGCCAACCTACTCCCCCAGCAACCTTGGCCCACCTTTTCCTTTCCTTTTTGACTGTTAAACTTTGGTGTCCACTTGCGTGTGGACTGTTCCAGAGCTCTAGTCGTTTGTCTTGGTGGCGTCTTTGGTCTGCCTATGAAGATCATTAGTTGGAACGTCAGTGGCCTCAACACTATGGTGAAAAGGGACGTCGTCGTTGATTTACTCCGCTTGCACTATCCCACGATCCTTGGCATCTAGGAATCCAAGCTCACAAACCCTTCCAATAATGTTCTTCTCGACACTTGTGCCCACAAACTGTGTGGAGTCCTTCAAGGGACTCGTGATGGTTTCCTTCTCTAATTGAATGACAACCGAGTTCAACTCACCAATCATCTCATCCTTTAATAGTCTATTTTTGCCCAGGTAACCTCTCTGATCAACCAAGAATCATCGGTGACCACGAACGTCTATGGTCCTTAGTTAGAGATAGAGAAAGTTGAATTTCTTCAAGACACCTCTTTGCCCTTTGGAGGCCAACCTACTCCCCCAGCTACCTTGGCCCACTTTTTCCTTTCCTTTTTGACTCTTAAACTTTGCAACATATCCCGTGTACACAGGGGTTACCGTATAAACCCGTGTACACCAACTGACAAAAGTTATGAAAAATTCTAAAAATATTTGTAGATATTCTTCATTGATTGCTCTAAAGTTTGAAGATCAAATTCATTATATATTAAGAGTTATAAAAAAGAGAAAATAATGACAAATTTGAATAGTTTAAAATTGATATAGTTTTCTCTTTTTTATAACTCTTACTATAGAATGAATTTCATCTTCAAACTTGATACATAGTTGGAACAAGTTCATTATAACATTTACAAATTTTTTCAGAATTTTTCATGACTTTTGCTAGTTGGTGTACACGAGGTTTACACGGGAACCCCTATGTACACATGATACGTTGCCCTTAAACTTTGGTGTCCACTTGCATGTGGACTATTCCAGAGTTCCAGTCGTTTGTCTTGGTGGCGTCTTTGGTCTGTCTATGAAGATCATTAGTTGGAACGTCAGTGGCCTTAACACAGTGGTGAAAAGGGACGTCGTTGTTGATTTACTCCGCTTGCACTATCCCACGATCCTTGGCATCTAGGAATCCAAGCTCACAAACCCTTCCAATAATGTTCTTCTCGACACTTGTGCCCACAAACTGTGTGGAGTCCTTCAAGGGACTCGTGATGGTTTCCTTCTCTAATTGAATGACAACCGAGTTCAACTCACCGATCATCTCATCCTTTAATAGTCTATTTCTGTCCGAGTAACCTCTCTGATCAACCAAGAATCATGGGTGACCACTAACGTATATGGTCCTTAGCTGGAGATAGAGAAAGTTGAATTTCTTCAAGAATTGCAAGTCATTGCGGACGACTTTCAAGACCGTTGGTTAGTCATGGGAGATTTAAACGTCATCTTCAAAGCTTCCGACAAGAGCAACCTTAACCTCAACAGGCGTATGATGGGCATCCCACACCCTCTACCGCAACCGTACCATGCTAGAGCTAATTTGGCAGTTTTAGGGATCCTTTGGGATCTCTAGCTCAAACGTAATCGCAGTGTTTGATAACTCTGATCGGCTAGTGGAGATCTTCCTCAACTTTGTTCTCGAGGACCTTCACATTTGGGAGCAGGCGTGTGTCCCTCTTTGCATTGTAAGTTGTAACAGAATCTTCGTTCCAGGAAATTTTACACCCTATGCTCAGTTTGGCCCAGGATTTCGTTTATTCTTTTTTCTCAAATTTGAATAGAAGGCAATTTTACCGCCTTTCACTTATAGAAAAGTTAAATAGATGACGTGACGGTGTAAATATGATTTCCCAATAAGAAAGGATCAGTATCTAAATCAATTTTGTGAACTCATGCGGGGGATCAATTTTTGTTTAATTTTTGAAGCTCTGGAGTTATCAAACAAAGAATCTGACAAAAAAAAAAACTGATGGTAACTCCAAAGTTTACGTGGTCCATCACTCGTGCGGGTCCTTAACCTGAGACCTTGGCGACTTGGCGTCATTAGCACCATGCATAGCTACCATTTTTGTAACATTTTTTTTTTAAGGTTGACATATAACAACAGATGCAGAGCTATGGACTATCTGTCTATCAGCGAGCAGCACCACACCACTGACAGCGTCAGATTATCTCCTTGACATCTTGGTCGCTCGCTCGCATCCTAGTACAGCCAAGGGAGACGATACTGTTGCAGGAAGCATTGGCCTGCCTTCCACTGGTCACCTTACATCAGCCACTGCCAACATAACACCCTATCACTCGCCGATGACATGCTGCACTAACTGCCTAGCTTATAGCTCCAGTCCTATCGAGGGTTTGACGCCATCTTGTCCCCTGAATTTATGCAGAAAGCAACGCTTTGCCGTGTGATTGTGTGAACAGTGCTGGTCCTCTCTCCCAGTACCCCAAGCTGCCAACGGGTGTGCAATGCAATCACGAGCTGCGCTGACGAAGAGCTAGCTGCTTGCGAATGCAGTCAAATGGCAACACAGGGGAAAACCCCCCGAGCTTAATCACGTTAGGCGCTAATCACACAGATTTTTATCAACACCGATGCCACTGTATCAGTGTGATGACGTCGGGCTGCAAACTCTAGCTCTCGTGGCCGTGGAAATGGCATGGAGCTTGGCCGTGCGAACTGCGAAGCGATTCACAGCAGCGCAGAACGACTGGTACAGTGGCACTACTGTTTAGCCCGAGCCTGACGCTGATCGTCCTGGTGCTCGGCCATTCGACACTGTGTATTAGACGCTCCTCGCAATCTCGCCATGTGATTTATTCTGTGAGTTTTGTGTGCGAGCTCACACGATTTCCGATGCGGGCATTGAATTTGGTGGCAGATTTCATACCCTGTCCGATCACGGCCGTACGTACGTCGGTGAATGCCCCGACGAGACGCAACGTGGGTAGGGCCGCCCTGCGCGCGCGTCTAGACGCCCTCGGCGCGCGCGCCGCCGATGCACGTACACACCCATGGAATGTTGTTCTTGTGATCTTGTCCCTCCTCACTCAGACCTCAAGGTCAATGCCACGGAGCCCACGCTAGCTCCGGCGGCGGCGGATCACTGAGGCACGCGCGGGCGCGCGGCGGCCGGAATTCGACCAGAAAGCCGCCCGCCGGGGCGCATTGACGCTGCAGCACGCCGGAGTCCTCGCCGGCGGCGGTGGCGGCGAGGCTCGCGCGCGCGCCGGCGAGGAGGGAGAACGCGCGCAGACGCAGGCACTAGGTAGGCGGGCAGAAGCATTCGCATTTAACGCGAGGCACAGGATGACAGCCATAGTAGTAGTGCTACTATAGCGAGCAGCAGCATCGATCCCTCTCTCTCTCTCCGCGCGCAGTATCGTGGGTGGTGGCGACGCTGCCGGCTGCCACCACCGTCGTCGTCATGATTGCCGTTTCGTCCCCCCGGCCGCGCCATCATTGCGTGCCGCGCGCTTATACATGTCTCGTTTTGGCGCCCTCTTCTTCCTCCATTCCATCAACCCGTCTTAACTGAAGGGATGTTACTGTGATCAACAGTGTTGCGTGTCTGCACATACGTACATGCCTCTCCGGCCCACCGCCTTCTTCAACCATTGGATTCTGCTGTTCACGCGATCGAAATTCGAAAGTCGAAACTGCTTTAGCTAATTGCCTATCATCTGCATACATTCATGTAGTTAAGCAGATGGAGATCTGTTGGGACTTCGGGAGATACATGCATGACTCGTTCCCGATCGACCTCCGCATTTGAAACCACGATTGGAGTGACCGAGCGCGTTGAATAAATTGACTGAGATAAAGTAAACTAAATGTCAAACTACGGGCAAATGATGGCGACGAGTTTAATCGCGGCTTTGTTGAAAACGTCCTTGTTGTCTGGCTCCACGCTGTCTTTATTATGTTGTGGTTTAGTTCGCCTTTACTTTGGGTGTCGCCTAGCTAGGATTTGTTTCAATATTGGTATGAGGTGATGTGGTCGTATGTGGTAATATATCAAATGAAATAGCAGCGGACATGTAGATTTTCTATTATGAATGCGCTTGAAATTTTACATTATCATGCTTATACCAGCACATAGGTTCATTTTTTCAAAGACCTCCTCTCGACTCCACTAACTTTATCGTCGCGTTAAGATTTGAGTTGACCGATCAATGTTTTGGATCATTAGACAGTGGCACAGATAGTTCAGTAATTCCATCGAACGCTGGACAATAGGACTATAGGAGACGACAAATCGAATGGTGGTGGACGCTATAGAGAATGCAGGAGGGGATCTCAAAGAAGAGGAGGAAGAATGGGAGGGGCCAGAGAAAAGGAATTTGGTAGCAATTGTGGCAGAGGAGAAGCTAGCTAGGTAGGGCAAAGCATGATTGGTTGATGGCACTATGTTAGTGGTAAGAGAAAAAATATCAAAAAGAGAAAAAAGAATGCTTATCGTGGGATTTGACACAAAACCAACTAAACACATGCATCATTTCCTACCACTAGGCTACTCAAGCTAATGTGATTTATTACTAATGCATGGTAAGATGTTGTATCAGCCAGTCTGTAGTACTAGTTGGGCTGTAGACGGCCATCCCTTGCACAGCATAACTCGAACACAGTGGCCTGTGTTCCAGTCCATTGTATGGGTCTCAAGTTTGGGTCCGTTGGACCCAAAGTTACCTGATCCGATTATCATCCATATATACTAAGGCAGGGGTAGTCCATAAGAGCTCTTTTTATTGAGCGAGCCGAGCAAAGTAAATTCCCCTAATTAAGCTTCTTGCTCATTTTTGTAATCATACATCTTTATACTATATTTCCTCCAGAATGTTTCTCTGCCACTTCCTATGTCCCAAATGGCTCAAAATGCCAGCAGAGCTGGGGGACGAGAATCATTCAGAATTCTTTTCTGGAACTCTTTCAATCCCGAAGGCCCCATGGACCAAAGGTTACTGTGGGTTCGCGTGCAATAGACCAGTCATCTCGAGAACGCGAGCGGCTGTGGATGCAACTGTGCTGGTACGCCCGTATACATGCCGCCATGAATGCAGGGATATGCATTGAATATCTCCTGCAGAACGATCGACATTTTTGGGAGGCCGGCCTGCTTGCGCGCCTTCTCTCATTGATGACATAACTCTCTCTCTCTCTCTCTCTCTCTCTCTCTCATCCTGCTTCATTGTGTGGTTGTGTCCCGTCCTCCTGCCACCTCTGCAACATGCCTTCTGCCTCCTCACATAGCAACCTCCAAACTCAGAGAGCGAGAGAGAGAGACTGATGGAAATTAAGATCCTCAAGAGAGATAAGAGTGATGAAAGAGAGAGAAGAGGAGGCAGAGAAGGGGGAAAATGAGTTCAAACCGAACGACAAGCTCAAGTGATCCCTGATCAGCCTTGATGAAGCGATGAGTTCAGACAGAGCACGGAGCCACGGAGGTAGCAGTACTACCATGAGCCGCGCATTGCCTCGAACCACCACTCCGCGGCAGCCTTTTTTCCCAGCTCCCGCGCGCGCTCGCTGCTACAGCGCAGCGCATGAAGCATGCATGCATGCATGCGCCGGCCACACCACGAACCGATGAGCACAGCGAGCCAGCACGCGCCAAGGCTTCGTGTAGCGCATCATCCATCGATCGCCTGCACGGCTGCACGACGCGTCACGTACGCAAACTATTTGTGCATTTACGCATCAATCGGGAGCAGCAGAAGCAAGCATGCATGCATGCGTGCATGCTGCTGCTGCATGCTGCGCCTATGTATCAATGTATGTATGTTAGCTCGTGATTTCTGAAGGCCGCTGAGATCTGCATGCATGCATGCATACGCATGTGTGGTTTAATTGCGAATATATATATGTGTAGGGGTATAATATTGGTAGCACTGCCTTCTTCCAGCTGGAAAAAAAATTACCTGCCGGTTATAGCTCAGCGCCGCGATCCTTTTCGGGTTCACCACAGGGAAGATTGCAATCTACGCCGACCAGTACCTCGTCAGGATGTGACATTTTCACGGCTCTCTCCAGGTGTCATTTAACCTAGCAGCCTACATCTACTGCTCTCTTTCCAGTCTCCACTCTTCTACTCTCTTTGCATGCAATGCATGTCCTCCTACCAAGGAGGAGAGAGCAGCAGCAACAGCAGCCTTTATTAATAGCTTCCTCTACCACTGCCATTTGGCCTCTGGTGCAAGCAAACCAGTGTAAGAAAAAGCTCTTATAAATGCTTGCTTAGGTCTACATCGATCGTCCACTTGATCTATTCAAGCAGACCAGTCAGTCTAGCAGAGGATCTCCATGCAATGATACAGCAAATTTCAAGACTGACATGCATGTACTACCTAGTATATATATGCAGCAGGCTGCAGGCGTGCCTACGTTATAGCTGGATAATGGACATTACCATGCCAATATGCCATGTTCAATCGACGCCACAGGTCAAAGCTAGCAAAGATACTTGCAATCAATCGAACTCACCGAATCTGAAGCTGCATTCTCAATGTCAACTCCTGCAGCGACTAGGAGATCTAAACAAACAAATACGTACAATAGAGCACAACTCCATGGAGTTGTATATCTTTAATCCACTACATCTTATATATTAATTAATCCGAGTAGTAAAAGAAAGGACAAGCATGCAATTAAGCAGTGCAGAGGCAACAGATCGAAGACACATGAAATGTTCGATCTTGTGGGTGGATGGAACAAAATAGAGAAGAATTGACAAGGCAAACAAAGAGTAAACATGCATTCATCAATCATGTAAAACAGACTAGGCATCGATACTCCTAATTAAGGTAGGGGAATGTTTAGGTTCTTTCACCACTTCAGTCTTTCAGCATGCACTTGAGGGATTTTGTGGTCAGTAACCTGGAAAACCATAATCAAACACAGTACAGTTAGTGCAAATAAAAAAATTTACGACACGGCCGGCCACATTTTTTTTTCCAATTCTACTCAGATGTACATACCATCAATTGCTACTGGTTGCTACATCAAACTACATTAAAGAAATTAAGATAACTATTCATATATAAACTGTACATAGTCGCAGCTGACTATAGAATGGCATGGACTGGATTTTTTTTCTATGAAAATATTCTTCTCTTATGAATGGACGGACAGGGGACTAGTGTTCTCTACTCAGATCTGCTAAAATAGGGGTATGTGTGTGTGAGACAGTAGAAGCTGACAGCACGATGCAATTGTGTCAGCAGCAAACTGGCCATGATTAATCTATCCCGGGCATGCAGATAAATGCGAGCAACGATATCTAACTATACTCCACCTTTTTTGCTTACTCCATAGGACATACCGAGTAGTATTTTCATTACTTTGAATGGGAGCTTGCATGCATGTGAGACATGAAATATCAGTACTTTTGCATAGATCAGGTATTTTAGCAAGTACTACTAGCCAGCCAGGTAGCTACTGATAATTGACAGAGAATACTCATGGATGCATGCTGATGCCAGAAACTTTTGGACGGAACATTCTAAACCTACAGCCGTATATGATCCTCCAAAGTAAAACTGCATGCATGAAAATAGCCTTTCTTCTTTTCACTCACAAAGTACACTAATAACAGTATGCCCTGGGATCAAGGATTTAAATTTCGGAAACCTAGAAATTTCGTTCTACAGAAAATATTTGAAATTTGTGAAATTTTGGCAAAAAAACCCAAAAGATTTAGAATTTTAAACAGAAAGCTATGAAAAATAGCAAACCAAGAAGTCAAACATGTTTGGTCTACTATGGACAACAACCAAGCTACCATATGTTCTCAAGAGATATATGTTATGGTTTCCTTTTTATATTTTAGTCTGAAGTTTCATAAAATTTGTCGAATTCAAAAATTTTGGAAGATGATTTGAAATTTCATTCCAAACCAAAATTCATGAAATTTCGGTGAAATTTTGATGAAATAAAAATCCCTGCCTTAGATGCCATGCTATCATTTCTGCAACACCATCGAGGTGCGAAATATGGAACTACTAGCTTGAGACCCTGACCCAAAGTACTATAATCTGGTCATGCAAAAACTTAATTACACAAAAAGGTTATGCTCTGTGATTCTAGGAACTACAGTACCAATATAATTATGGTTGTATATGTACATATGCTTAGTTCTTCACATTGTGCACAGTTCATGGAGACTTAACAAGTACTACTCTAGTAGAATAAAAGCCAAATAGTGTGCGAGAACCGATGCTGCATTCTTGATTAGCACAAGTCTATTGCGCAAAAGTACAAGCTTAACTAATCGCCAACAATGGATTCAAACAGTTGTTCGATGCCCTGCAGTAGCAAGGCTCCAAATTAGCATCATGCAGTGCACTAAATTTAGCAGCAAGGCTCCTTATCAGTCGTGCGTGTCATTGCACAGCAACCTAACGAACTAACCGTAGAGACAAGCAGACTAGCAAAATCCGAAAATTATTCGAGGGAATGCATAGATCGCGCAGGAAGGCCGAAAAGAACGACTAGAGCACAGTGAAAAGAGTGCAAAGCCATACCTGACAGAGAGCGACCGCCGCCCCCCTACTGCCCGCCGGCGCCGGGCCGCTCGTCGCTGCCGGTGAGGCCGGACTTCAAGAACGGCCCGCCGCCTAGCGCCCCGAAGCCCGAGACCGACCCGCCGCCGGCCATCGGCGCGGAGTACCCGAACTCGTACCCTCCGTTCACCCCCAGCCTCGCCACGGGCTCGCCGTCGTAGCTCCTGGAGAGCATCTGCGCCGCCGCGAACTGATCTTGCCCGAAGCCGGCGCCGGCGCCCCCGACGGCTCCGAGCCCCACTGAGTGCCCCACGTTGACGAAGCTCTGACCGCCGTTCGGCACCGCCTGCCCGATGAACTCCGCCATCGCCTGCTGCCCGCTCGCCCCCGTCGCCGCCGCCGCCGCGGCCGTCTGAATCAACAAGAACGTAAGACGCAGAGTTAGTTGCAGGCATATATATATGCAGTATACATCTGTATGATCGATGATGGCGTAGAAGGGTTTGGTTTTCTTCCTCTACAACGTGAGAGGTACGCAGCCAAGGTAGATCGAGTCACAACGATCACACGATTGAGCGAGAACCTGATACTTGGAGAGCTCGAACTTGGCGCGGGCGAGGTCCTGCTGGAGCTGGCGGAGGTTGCGCTGGAGGATGGAGATGACGGCGACGCAGCCGTAGACGGGGTCGCGGAGGCGCATGTCGGCCTCGTAGGCGAGCGAGTTCACGGCGTCCTCGCGCTGGTAGGGGTGGAGCTCGTTGAGCAGCTTGGTGACGTTGCTGGCGCCGAAGACGCGGTGCACGTGGACGAACTTCTGCGGGTTGTCCGGCGGGAAGTAGGGCGCGAACACGCAGTCCGGCTGGCACTTGCGCCGCAGGAACTTGCACGCCGCGCACGGCGACCCCGTGCCCACCACCGCCAGGTTCGCCGCCGCCGCCGCCGAGGACGGCGACGCTATGGTGATCACCGAACCCGACGGCGCCGGCACCGACGACGCCGACGACGACGCCATACCCTATTTTGCCTGGTACTGAAACAAAAGATCGATGGTGAGAGGGCGTTTATATCCTTGTGTGCATTTTTATTCTTGGAAAGCTGCCAAAGTTTCTATAGGCCAGGAGGGGGAGGAGAGCAGAAAGAATCACTGATTTTATTCCCTTGCTAAATATGAAGAAAAAATGCCTAATTAAATAGTATTAACACAAGAAAACACGCTGAAAAATGTACGTGCATTATTTTGTGCCCGTTCCCTCTACACAAGGAAACAAATACGCTGACAGAAATCATAAAACAATTTCATTCCCCTCGAAAAAAGAGAGAAAAAGGCAAGAAAACCCACTGTCTTCCGTCTGTTCCTTATTGTTGAGAATTGCAATACATACTTAGACTTAATTTCTGTAACTTATTTGACTTTATCTTTTTATTTATTTATCTTTGTTTAAAATACTTCCTCCGTTTCAAAATATAATGCATATAAGTTTTTTTGCGTGGTCATCAATGTAGAACCTTGATGATTATTTGATCTCACAATATATTATCAATAACTATAAAATTAAAATCATATAAAAACAATTTTAAATATGAATCCAACTATATCACATATGTAACATTAAACATTTGACTTTATAACAAGAAGGCACTTATGAAACTTACACATATACTAGCGAAACTTGGCCGTGTGCTGATAAAACTTGGCCGTGTGCTGATGAAATCTGATGAAACTTGGATGAAACTTCGAGGTGCTGATGAAATCCGGACGCCGCACAGTAGCGTTTCTATAGAGAAAATCTCACATAATCGGAGAAAAAACCTCCATTATCGGATTACAGTACGACCAGATCAATCTATCTATCTATCTATGGAGTATAATTAAAACAGTGTTCAACTGAACCATTACATTAATCCTAAAATCCTAGAAATTCCCATATTAATCATATAAAAAAATTACATGGTTAATTGTCGTGCGTCTGAATTATAAAGAATTATATTAAAATAAATATTTCTTATAAACCACAACAAAAATAATAAAAGTCGATGCGAGACTAAAAAAGAGTGTGTATTAGTTACAACAAAACAATAAAAAAAATGGAATAAAGATAATTGAAATAAGAGTCCATATCAAATTAAAATGGAGCATACGTATCTGCTAAAAACAAAAATTACATAAATTTGGAATAGAAAAATAATAGGAATAAGTGTTCATGTCAAATTGAATGATTGACACTAAGGCCTTGTTTGTTTCATCTTAAATTTAAATTAAATAATATTTTTTCATTTTTGTATAAGACAAATGATGTAAAATACTTTGTAGACATTTTTGTGTGGTTTTAAATAGTTCTTCTTAGATTTTATAAAATATTTTTCCATAATTTTTGAACTCTTTAAGACATATTTTGAGTGGTCACAACTCTTTCAGATTAAAGTTTTCAGAAACTTTTAGCTGAAACAAACAAGACCTAATATAGTTGCGCAAACACGTGGGACACCATGCTCGTCCTAATTAACACGTTGAATTGAAAGATATAAAATATCCACCAACAAAGAAGTGGATCATATTAGTATCGTATAGGCCTGTTCATGGGCAGCCCGGCCTGAAAAAGCCCGACCCGACCCGGGGCGACCGGTGCACTGGGCCGGGCTCGGCCTCGGTTTGAATCTCGGCCGCCGGGCCGGGCCGGTTTCGGGCTTGGGAAAATGCGCATCTAGCCGTGGCCGGGCCGGGCTTTCAGGATCGGGCCGGGCTCGGGCCCGAAGCGGAGGCCCGGGGCGTTGGGCAGGGCCGGGCTCGGGCTTGGTCCCGCGGTACCGGGCCTTTCCCAGCCCGGCCCGGCCGATGATCAGGTCTAGTATCATATATCGAAAAAAGTCCATATCAAATACAATTAAAAATAACAAAAAATAAAAAATAAAATAGTCATATCAAAATTGATTATTATGTATCCAATTATAAAGGTGTAGATCAATTAACTCGTTAGCTTTGAACGAATTCATGCCTAACACCTATTTCAAGATAATTAATTAATTGATTGATTACTTCTATAAATTAACCACACCAGAATTCATCTTTTAACACCGAAGTAATTAACAAACGGCATGGTGGTTAGGTGTTGGCCCCTAACTTTACAAAACTAATCCCTCACTTTATATATAAAGGGAGAATATAGAGAGCCACTATGCTAATTGAAGAACTCTCGTATAAATTAGAGAGAAGATAAGATGCCCACCGTTGAATACAGTAGAATCATATTATAATAGTTTAAATCACAATAAATATGAAATACAATTAGAAAGACAAATTTAAATAAAAAAGAGTTCATATAACCTATATAACTATAAAAAAGAGTTAATGTCAACTACAATAAAAATTAACTAAATATTTTAAAAAATCATATAAGCAACAAGAGGTGACAAAAGAGTCCTTATGTATTATATTGAAACAACCACGTTAATGAAAGAAATTTCCATAAAAATAACAACAAAAGAAGATCTCTACCATTAATTATGATGGGACTAGATTATAATGGTTTAGATTAAAATAAAGTATCTATATTAACTACAATAAAATAAAAATTCAGGTAAAATAATAGAAAAAAGGTCCATGTCAAAATATCGTGTCAAACTAAAAAAATGGTTCACATTAATTACAATAAAAAAATAAAAGAGAAAAATCTAAAATAAAAAATAATAAAAAAGAGCTCATATCAATTATAAAACAAGAAAATTCAATATAAACTACAATTAAAATAGCATAAATTTATAGAATGAAGGGTCTATATCAAGTTGTCAACTTGGGGGGGGCAATTTTTTACTTACATAGAGAAATAGCTAAAATTCATAAATAAAAATACGAAAAGTCCGTATAAACTATGAGGCAAAGAAAGAGCACATATCTAGTATATATATGGTATACTATAATAGAAATGTTGGGATGATAACTAACAGAAAAGGAATATATCGACTACAACAATAGAAAAAGAGCCAATATCAAATAAAATAAAAACTACTAAAAAAGATAGAAAATGATCGATGACAACTTAAAAATATAGAAACAGAGATTAAAATATAACATGTCTATTATATTTTTAAATAATAGAAAATAGAGTTGTTGCATGAAAGTTGCGGGTAGCATGATGAGGTGTGCTAGCAGCAACACAAGTGATATAGAAATCATCAAAAGTGTAGAGAAAAATATGTAAGTCTAACGCATTGGATTTCAATGAGCAAACTAACCAAACATCATGGTTACTCCCCTGCCTTGCCCTAGCACTCAACGTTAACCCTTTTGGTCCAAGATTTAGAATGATCTACCCATGCATGACAGTGCATGTACCTTCCCATGACAAAGAGCATGTCTTGAATAGACGCTTAGCCCACCGGGACCGGGACCAGGACCAGGCAGGCCCCTGTTAATCCCAGTGAAGTGAGCTAGTCAGGATGTGGGCCAGGCATGCGTCTCCTCCCCTGCCAAGAATGTAATATCCAATTCAATGCATGTAACAGCAAGAATGTAATCTCCAATTCAATGCATGTAACAGCAAGAATGTTAATCTCCTCTTCCAAGAAGGAAAAAAAATGAAGAAGAGGAAGAAATCATCAAGAGTGTGATCGATGCATGATTGAGCGCCCGGGGTCCCTCTCTCAGGACCCTTCCTATATTCAATACCATGATGGTCACAACTCATGCGTCGACAGCCCTCATCATGGCAAGTTAGCTTGCAGATTGTACCCTGCTCACTCCTATTCCATGGTGTGCAGCAGCAGCAGCCGCAGCTTGCTGCTGCCATCTTTAGCCCAATCGATCGGAGCAGCGAAACGATCCACCGATCGACGGACGCTTATTGCCAGTGCCGGTGCGAATAATCGGCCGGCTGCAAGTTAGAGAGCGAGCTGTCGTTTCTAGATTTGTACCGCGCGTGTACGCTCGTGCTGGCCGATCGATCACTCGTCACTGGCGAAAATCTCAGACGTAGGATACTAAAATTCCATGTAAACTTCCTAGCGTTTAGATTCAGTACCAGTGATCATACATGAGCAATTACCCCCAGCTATTTGATCCACAGATGGTGCGAGTGAGCACACTGCACATGTATTAGGGGAAGAAGCTTGATTGTGTCAAATCGGCGGCAGCCGGGTACTAGAGGCTGGACCGCGCGGCAGGTGGTCGGCTGCCAATTCTAGCTCGGCAATCAATTCGGGTGTTTCTCCACATGATGCTTAATCGATCGAGATCAGAGAGCGTGGTACGTGCGCTGCTACCCATACCAGTGCAAGCTAGTACCACCTCCACAGACCACAGGGATAAGCTCGCACTCGCAGCAAGGAGTTGCATGACTGTGCTTATCCACTGTACGTGTGCGCCACGCCATGGTGGTGCATGGTACGTGGTGTACGTGCGTAGTAACGTGCGTGGCGATCAATTCTCTCCAATGTGGCGGGGGATATACTTCACGGATAAAAAGAGAACTTCTTTTGAATTTTGATTTGCTTTATCGGCTAGTTTAATTTCATTGGTTTGGCAGTGCACATATATATGCAGCTTAATTATAGCTAGTTGTTTTACCAACCAGAGCTTTTCATTGGTCCCGTGTATACACACTGAATACTGATAGCTGATGGTTACGGTACGTACGGGCGGGAGGTAAGTTGCAGGCGCTGGTCGGCCGTTTTGCGGCGAGGGAGGCAGCCGGCCGGTGGTTGATGCCTTGATGGAAGGGTGCATCATGCATGGCCCGTCCTAGGACGGACGGTTTCTGTGGTAGGAGATGGGCCGGAATGGGAGGGGTGACGCGCGCGGTGGGTGGTGTCGGGTGGCCGCGTGCTTCTCGCGAGGCGCAGCGGGTGCGTGCGTACGGCGAGGCCATGCATGCGCGCGCACGGAAAACCATGGGGGCCGGGGCGGAAAGAGCGTGCGCGCGCGCGGGGGAGAAAAGAGCGTGCGCGCGAGGCCGATGACCCCATATCCTTCGGCCTTCGCGCGGCACACGGAGCCCTGCCCCGCTGCCGCTGCCGCTGCCGCTGCCGCTGCACGTACCTCTATGGGACTCAACGGCCATATATCCCACTCCCACCACGGATATTTTCACTCGCACACATATGTATTTGTGTCACAAAACTATTTGACTCTTACGTAAAAAGTTATTTAGTGTTGTTTCAAATGTATGTCACGACCGCGCGGTTTTCAATTCTCTGCGCATGATCTAGCCACATGTCCTGGCTTTTTAAAACGTACCACGGAAGTCTAATATTTCAGGTTACCCAATCAGTCGTGATCAAATAACACAATGTTGATATTGATATTTGCGTAGCTTTGGCCGCTTCGCTGACACTTGGTCGTAATAAAATTATGGTACACTAAAACGAATATGACATATACATTTCTCTTAATCTAACGGTTGCCATTCATTGGAGCATCTCAAAGATAAGTTCTTTATGGGCTGCTATCTCTATATTTTGGATTTTTTTCAAAAAAAAAACTCAACTCCAACAAGGGGCCCTATCTTAACAAAAAAAAACCTAAAAATGTATGGGGCTCTAAGAGGAGTTGCTAAACATGGCAACTCAATTGTCAAACCAAGAAGGGATGGGGAGCCGAGTCAGATGGGGCGGTCCAAGGTCCAAGCCAAGCCGGAGAAAGGCTAGATTCCGAGTCAGAGGAAAAGCAGCCCTTTGTAAAATTGGGGGAAGGAAGAGAGTAGTATTTGTAAAAATTGCAAGAGAGAGGGAGCGGTATTTGCAACATTGAAAGGAAGGTAAAAGGGTAGTGATTGAAAAATAGTTCGTGTAAGAAAAAAACAATCATAATATTTTCGTTTGAATGGTGGAAATGGGAGTTCGTCGCCTTTTTAAAATACCACCACAATTTATTTACTAACACGATAATATATTTTTGTGAGGGTGCCATTTGATGTTGTCGACGATTGGGAAGGTTCCCTGTTGAGCATATATTTTGTACATGTGGAAAAAAATCCTTTCGATTAGGATCGTGACTTCTGAAATATGTCAAGGAGGTCATGATCTGGAAAGACAGAGAACAATGAGAAAAAAAGGACAATGTGTTTTATTCTGATTCAAGCCTCTCGAGACCTGGGATAATAATTCTATTCTAATACATTGGTTGATGCTAAAAAAAGGGGCGTACAAGTGTATGACGCTAAGTGTTGTGTAACCCAAAAAAACCGCCCCGACCCGGCCCGACCAGTGCATCGGGTTGGGTCGGGCCTCGATTTGAAGTTCGATCGTCGCGTCGGGTTCGGGCCCAAAAAATTACAAAATCAATCGTGCGGGTTCAGGTTTTTCGGGTTTCGGGTCAGGTTCGAGCTCGAAAAAATTGCAAAATCAATCGTGCCGGTTCAGGTTTTCGGGTTTCGGGTCGGGTTCGGGCGTGGATTTGTGACCCAGGGCACCAAGTCAGATCGGGTTCAAGCCAGCTAATTTTTTATCGGGTTTTGGAAAACCCGATCCGAACCCGATCCGAACCCAACAGATGATCAGGCCTAATCGTTGGGAACGAGTTGTGTATGCCGTGTTGACTGGGTCCACGTACCATCCACGGCGGCTCCCTCCTTGGTAGTCGGGGGTGCCACCCGGGCAACAAAGCAGAACGCCCGAGGTAGGTAGGATTGTTTGGTCTTGACCCGGGTAGACATTTTCCATGGGCATGGGTATAGCTACGCAAGACTTTGCTCGGGTAGCGTTGCGCTTATCGGGACGCGGTTGTGGCTCATGCTTCCTCTTCGAAGCTGCCCGATATAAAGTTAATTCCCAATCCACGACAACCAGCCCTTGAGGCTCAAGAACTAGCTGACCGGGGCCTGAAGAGGCGAGGAGCTAGGTCATAGAAGGAAAACGGTAGGGAGAACATCTCATATGTCTAAAATAGGGGGAAAAGGGTGGTATGGCAAATAACCAGAGTGGCATTTTGGAGCACAACATTTCAAATAAACGACAAGATGGTAAAAGCGATTCCGCATAGGCCGGATGGCATTTTTGACGTAAAGGATCGTGCGGATCTCCTGTAGCGAGCCATGCAAAAGAGTAGCAAGGGAGCAGGAAGACTACTGGCTAGCTACTAGCTAGGTCTATGAGTCTGGAGCACACCACACGACCGGACGGCGACCACGGAGAGAACCCTAGCTTTGGCGTACGTGCTGAACTGCAGGCAGGAGCCATCGGTACGTCGGGTGCGGGCAGACAGCGTGGGCGCGCGGTGGCTCTGCATTTTGTTTGACCTGGAGGCCGCCGGCCAGGCGTGGGCGAAGAGCTAGAGGAAATGCTGGGTGGTGGGGGTGCACAATGTGCGTGCTGCATCCCGCCTCGGCCCGAGCAACCGACCGACCTGTCAACGTCCAAGGCTCAGGGGCGGAGTTATGCGCGCGCGCACTGATCCTCCCGCTCTGCCTGCGCCTTGGGGCCATCTCAAGTCTCAACCAGCGCGCGCGACCACCCCCTTTCCTCTTCCCATCTCATCATCCTTGGGATCCGTGCCCTTGATGCGCATCGCCTCCAGGAACTGCGTGCACTGTGCACCCCCAGCGTACACGAACCTCCCCGGCATGCGATTGATTGATTACCAGCACAAGTGATCTTTGGTCTGGAGCCTTGAAAAACAGTAATCATCACTCATCGAGTTAGTTACATGAAAGACTAAATACATAGATAAGCTGTCTTGACGAATAACTTAAAGTCATTTCAAACATGTTGATAGATCAGCCAAGCGCCACGTCACTGCACATTCGTGTTACATGCAGCTGTTTTTTTGACGGTAGCATTGCCTAGCTACTCCGGAGAGCGTTTGGGTTCGGGGGTGGAAACGTTTGCATTTGCATACATGCAGGGAGCGAGCCGGGGTGCATGCGTGTTGGCAGCAGCACAACCCAATGCGGCCGGGCCAGGGGGACAAAGCGGAGGGAAGGGGGAGTGCAGGCTGCAGAGGGGTGGGACTGGGACGTGGGAGGCAGCCAAGGCGAAGCAGCCGGCCGGAGAGAATGAGCGGAGTTATTACTGCTTGGCCGCTTGGCTCTTGCCCAGCCGGTGGTTCTGCCTAATTCGATCGTCCCCACCATCGTCCTCCTCCTCCTCCCCTGCGCCAGTAGCTCCCTCGGGAGATGAGATCAGAATGAATGCAGCGCAACGCCTTGGCCATGCCCAAGCACAAGCAGTGTCGTCGTCGCCCATGCGCATGTAGAGGCGAGCCGTCCCATCACTCGCATGGCCTCGCCCTTGGAGCCATGCCCCCGTACTTTCAGTTCTTGCGTTCCCCCCTGCTGGATATATACATATAATATCTACTCGCTCCCTTTTACATTCGCTCATTCATTCATTCATTCATTCACTTCGTCTTGGAGAAGCCATGCTGCTGCTGGCTGCTGCTGCTGCTGCTGCTCACTCTCTGGCTCACACTCCAGAGCTGAGCGTGGCGCGCAGGGAGGGGGAGTTAATGGCGGCAGCGGCGACAGGGAGGGAGATCCGAGTATAAATACGCGCTGGGGTAGATAGGACAGACTGACTCGAAGTGACAAATCCTTTGGATTTGTACGCGGGAATGTGTGTGCGGGTGTGTTGGCGCGCGTGCCTGCGCCTGCAAAAGGAATAGTAAATGCCGGGAGTTGCACCTCGGAGTCCACGTTGGCACTCCCCTTCGCCACGCTGCAGCAGGCTTGACCCGTACATGAAACGCGCGAATTTTCGCACCACATTGGCAAACTACCTTCCATCGCATGCTCAACCTACGTATTAGTGCTGCATATCAATGATATACCGCTATATAATGGTGTAGCGAGTATCATGTGAAGTATAATCAGATGCTTCGCTTTGGATAGTACTGCTGTATGTTACAAATGCAGCTTGTATTAATCTAAGCTCAGCGACCGGTAAATATATATGTATAGGTGTGTTTGTTAGATTAGGGTCCTCCACTGAAGTGAAAAATGACTGATCTTTCACCATCTTATGATAAGCTGTTGGTCAGTTAGACTTCACACATGTGTGCTGAATGCTGAATATTAGAGCTGGTGTTTGGGTGTTTTTGACGCTGGATATATGTATTAGCACCCATACAAAGCATATATATAAACATATGCACACCTAAAATCAGCCTGCAGTGCTTTTTGTCAGTTTTTTATGGGCTTCTTGGACCAGGAGGAAGCTTAGTGTCGTCGCGCGACTGAACTACTAATTGCAGAATGTGTGCTTAAACGAACTACTAATAGCTAGGCATGTTTCTTTACATGTACTTTGTTCTTTAGATTTGCTGTCATTTTATGATCATATCCATATTAATTGTTTTTAGGGAGCATCTGGCAGAGCATAACCTTTTCATTTTGGGAGAAGCAGTTTTCATAGACCTGTAAAATTGATTCAAATTATTGAAGTGCGCTATAATTTAATTTTGCTAAACTCGCGCACTAACTGCTGTAACGATTTCGTTCCTCGGCACACCACGAGCGTGCAGTCCCATTCTTACGTGGCATTCTCGGCGCACCACAGGCGCGCATGCTCAACTAGTCCGCTATAATGGTGTGGCGAGTACCACGTGAAGTGTAATCAGATGCTTCACGTTGCATAGTACTGCTGCATGTTACAAATGCAGATTGTATTAATCTGAGGCTAGTTCGATAAATATATATTTATAGGTGTGCTTAGCATAGAAGCCCGTATATAAAGAAAGACACAGAACAAATTTAAAACAATTAAATATCTAATACGCATCAAACGCTATAAATCGGAAGCATCACCATTTGGTCATATAATGTTTGGTAGTCGCTCCGGAAATCCCAGTCGCTTATCCAAACTTTTAAAACTATAGGAGCATATACAATGCTCCATTTCAGCTATTTATAAGCTGTCTATGAGAAGTGTCACCTCATTATTTTGCTGACATGGATTAGAGAGAAAAAGTGAGAGTAAGAAGCAGTCGCTCCGGGACGCGACTCC
This sequence comes from Raddia distichophylla, assembly GCA_005191435.1. Classification (NCBI taxonomy): domain Eukaryota; kingdom Viridiplantae; phylum Streptophyta; class Magnoliopsida; order Poales; family Poaceae; genus Raddia; species Raddia distichophylla. The sequence goes on along the minus strand of SPJY01010914.1, from coordinate 1,045,071 downwards.
CGTCGGATGTTACTGCATGCATGCAAACAGTACAGCGCAGCTAGCAAGCCCATTTTACATTTCATTTTTTGCAATATTTTTTATTAATATCTCCAATTAACGAACCGATTTCAAAATTGGATTTCTAATTTTTTTCGAACAAAACTAGACCACAATTGACATATAAATTTCAAAAAATTAAAATTTTTATTTTTGAATTTTTTATAGTCTATTGTTTTGTTTTAAATATTTTATAAACTAGACCACACTTGACATTTCTATTGTTTGTTTTAAATATTGTTTGATATTTTTATAATTTATAGCCACTCGATCAGCATAATTTTTAAACTCCTTGTAACTTTTAAATGATTGTGCAAACAGATCTAGAGATAATTAACCCATTGTATGTGCTGCCTATAGAGCTGTCTATAGCTGACATGTCAATCTTTAGGGCATGTACAATGGTAGTCTGGTAGAGACAGCTGCTGTCTCTAAAGCATTGCAATGTCACCTACAGACGGCTATATAGACAGTGCATACAATGGTTAGTCTTTATAGCCATCTGTATAGTTTAGTTGTTAAATAGAGTTTAGAATTTATTGTTATCAAAGGGGCTATAAATTTAAAACAAAAAATAAAATTTAAAATTTTAAAAAACAATATATAATCAAAATTTTAAGAATAAAATTTTAAACTTTTGAAATTTATGTGGCAAGTGTGGTCTAGTTTTGTTCGAAAAAATGTCAGGAATCCATTTTTGAAATCGGTTCGGTAATCGGAAATGTTAATAAGAAGATATAGCAAATAGTAAATCGACAAATGAGTTTGCATGTCCGTGCTGCATGCAAACTAGAGTCGTCCTAGTACCGTCGCTTGCTGGAGCGTCGGCTCTTCTCTCTCCTGTTCCTCTCTCATCCATATCAACAAAAAAATGATGTGGCATTTCTTATAGACAGCTTAGAGACAGCTGATGTATACCATTGTACATGCTCTTAGATACAGCTGTTGTCTCTAGCATTGTATATGCCCTAAGTCAAATCAAAAGTTATAACTTCTCTTGATGTTTAATTTAGATCTGTATTTAAGGTATTATGTTTGGTGCGTATTAAAAGAAGATGGAGATAGAAAGGAAAGGAGGCTGTGAAAGAGCACGGGTCCTCTCCATTTCCTAGTCGGAGGGGAAGGGAGAGACGGGGAGATATTGTTCAAATTCAATGTTGTCTGGAGATACAAGCTGATTGTGTATGACTAAACCTGGTCATGAATTTTTTGAAAGAAAAATACATTGTTTTGGTCCTTTAACTATGATGCTAGGCTCAATTAGGTGGATGAAATTCAAGAATAGGTTAACTTCACCATCAAAATATCAAACCAGATATAAATAGTACCTTGATTGTTTTGGACGATCCAATGTTGTTTGATGATCAATCGGCATCTGGCCGTCGTTAGTAACAGGTGGGTTGGGCCGGCCTACGGCCTGCTTAAGAATAATCTCGACGGCTTACGACCGTCGAGAAACGTTCCCCACCACGTCGTGCCTGCCCGGTGCTGGTATCTCGACGGCTTTCGTATGGCCATCGAGATATACTAATAACGACGGCCGAGCCGTCGAAAAAGACTGTCTCTCTCGACCGGCCTTTCTCGACGGCCAAATATCGACGGCCGGCCGTCGATATTAGTCTGTCTCGACGGTTTTGGTTTCTGTATCGACGGCTTTAGCCGTCGAGATTTTCAGCGATTCGCGTGGTGTAGTAAGAAACTTAAATATATAGTATATTTTGTGAAATGTTATTAATTATAAAAATACATGTGAATGTGATTAACATTTGGTCAAATTACCTTTGTCTAGGGAAAAAAAAAACGTTGCATTCGGAAGGGGCCATTTGTGTTCGTTTCTTTGGGATTTTGAGAACAGCACTGAAGTTTAGATACTCCAGCAGATTGAATTTTGTAGTTTAGGGGATACTTTTCTTAATTTAAAATGAGCTTATATTACGGAGATACATACCTGTGTAACAGTATAAATGCAAAAAATTAAAACTATGCGCTAGCTTGCGATCGAACTTTCACTTTAGTGCATTGAGCCGTGTGCTCAGCACGTATCTTGGACACTTTTGGTCGTGTGCACATGAATGGCCGCATGATCATCGACTCATCGTTGGTGAGAGCGTTCTCAATCCAAGTCCCTTCGACAGTTCCAAAAAAGTAGAGGTCAGCATGGTATTTTTAACTGTTTTGTCATTTAAATTGTGCTACATGTGAAAAGTTGTGATTGGTAACATGGACTCACGAAAAATGGAAGAGACAATATGGGATCTCCAATTAGGAGTTGCAACAGGGACATTCCCCACGGGGGAGTGCCTCCCCATCCCTCTCCCCACGATCCAAAATTTTTTTCCATCCCCATCACCGTTCCCCGTTTCGGAAATAAAATTTCCTCGTCCCCATCCCCATTTGGGTAATGGGCCACGTTGGGGACTATTTCCACAAAAAAATCCACACAGAAGAAAAGCTACTATTACCGTTTTTATCCTAAAATCATTCTAAGTGGAAAAAAAAATAGTATTAGTGGATACTTTGAAGGTCATGTTGCTACATATCTGAAAATATGGATACAATGGGTTGGATGACATGTTTGCGACCTAACAATTCTAATATACAAAAGTAATTTCGGGTCCCCGTCGCCGTCCCCACCATCCCCAACGGAGGATGGTTTTTTCCCGTGTACATTTCCGTGTAATAAACTTCTCTCCATACCCGTCCCCTAATAGAGGAATTCTCCGACAAGGATCAGAAAACGGGTCCCCATTGCCAACCCCATCTCCATTACTTGCCTTTTTCTTCTTTTCGTCGCTGTTCACATCATACTCATTGTTCGACGTGACACTCGAATGAACAGTGGAAAGGATGCGTTGGGAATGCTCCGAGTCCGCCATGTTTCGATCTGTAGCGGAACGAGGCATGTTTTACGGCCCAGGATAACTTTGACCCGATGGGCCCAGATAATTTATCAGGGTTTAGTGACAAACTAGGTAGGTGCACGTGTAAAAATTGCTTGCCTCCCTGCCTGGTGCGACTGGTGCGCTCCCGTGCGTAGTGTCTTCACTTCCGGCACAAATTAAGCACAGTGTCTCATCGTATGCTCTCGTGCATCTTCAGTACTACTTTGCAGCACAAATTAAGCACCATGTCTTGTGATCAGGTCGGTGGGCTAGTTGTATTACGTGCATCTACAATTTCATGTGTTTACTTGAGTTCCATTGCTGAATTTGTGCGCCAGCGTGAGCTTCCTTTGCACCCGGCACCTGCTCCCACCCCCCAAAAAAACACATGAAAACACCTTTTGAAACACATAAGATACACTCAGGAACACACTCTCTCAAACGCTTGAAAGTTGAAACACCCTCTGACACACGACCGTTATCTGCTTTTGTGCTCTTTTCCGGTGAATAAAATACTGTGTAAAACACATCAAACACCCCATAAAACACATGAAACATCTTAGGCCATCCTCAATACAAGGTGCTTAGAGCTAGGTGCTTAGGGTGCCACATCACTAAGCACCCGTATAAAAACTTTTCTTTCTAATGCGTCATAGCTTTCAGAGGTGCTTATAAACTATAACTATCTTATTAGCATCTGGACCAGGCGCTTTAATCCTCAATGGCCGGTGCCTAGCATGTAACATAAAAAATACAATCAACCAGGTAGCATCCAGGCATCCAAACAAGTAGTTGTAGAAAATTTTTTGGCAAGCACCCGATAGCAATGGATGCCAATCTAGGCATCTTCTCTCTCCTCTAAGCACCTCTATTTGATGATGTGGCAAAAAAAACCCGGTTTTTTTCTCTAAGCATCTACTTAAGCACCTACATTGGAGATGGCCTTATAAAACACATGACACAAACCGGAAAATAGGCCTTGTTTGTTTCAGATTAAATTAAATGAAAATTTGTTATTTTTGTATAAGCCAAATGATGTAATGTTTTGTAGTAATTTTTGTGGGGTTTTAAATAGTTATTCTTAAAGCTTGTAAAATATTTTTCATAATTTTTTGAACTCGTTAAAACGCATTTTGAGAGGGTCACAAATTTGCTACAGTAAAACGCAGCTCAACATTAATCTGAAACAAATAAGGCCATAATCTCTAGCACGGTGCTATCTGTTGTTTCTCTGTTCCTCTTAAATGAATAAAAATACTATTTAAAACATATGAAATATCCTATGAAATACATGAAACACGATACGTTATTGGATTGAGTATAAAAACAACATGAATAAAAGGAAAAATATTTAAAAATTCATAGAAAAGAATTTTCTTTGGCATGAAATTGATTTCAAATAAAATGATATAAAATTGTGAAGTAAAAAAGTCTTGTGGAATGAAAGATCACTACATAAGCATGCGCGAGGAGTTGCTGATCTGATTACTATGGGTCAGTCGTGGTGTGCAGCATTGCTGGACTGGGCCACACACAACTCGGCCTCAACATTCGATAGCACCTCGTCCAGGTCCCGCCGCCGCCGCCGCCGCCGTGGTAGTGGCGGCGGCGGGCCGTTTCTCCCTGCCTTCTCCATCTTCTCCTCGTGGCTGGGGCGGCTGGCGCACCGCCCCCTCTCTTCCTCGCGCCCGGCGCCGGCGCCGCCTCGCCCCATCTGTGCCTCGTCACCGTTCTCCACGGCCAGCGCCGCCGCCCAACAACGCGCCGACGCCGCCTCGGCTCCCTCTGCGCCCAGCGCCGCCCCGGCCAAGATCCAGCGCCGCCCGTCTCCTCGGCCACACCGGCCTCACCGTCGGCGCCGCCCCTGCCACCTTTGCGCCCAGCGTCGCCCCATCCAGATCCACGGCGCGCCGCCCAGCCTCCTCCGTGCCCACGCTCACGCCCGGCGGTGGTGACCTGCTCGACCGCGTCCAGTGCCGCCCCGACCACGACGCCGTGCGATATCCCAGATCTAGATCCAATGCCGTTGGATCTGCTGCCTCCACAACGGCCCGGCCCACCTCTTCCTCAGGTCTGGCGATGCGATGGCGGCGGCGCTCTCCTCTTTGACGTGACCGGCAACTTGGTGGCCGTCTCGGCGGTGTTCTTCCTCGCCACACCTCCGTTGATGGTGCAACGTTGGCCGAAAATCAACTCCCGGGTTGTGGCGTCCGCTATGCCTTTGGCAGTAGCGAACCCACCGTGCCCCTTTTCTCTGGCGAGGTCCCGCCTACCGTCGTTCTGCCCTCCCCTCCCTGTGAGGTGCACGTTCGCAGTGGCGGCTTCTTCCTTGTGAGGTCTTGGGGCTCGGCTCTCCCTCCACCTGGCGAGGTCCCGCTTTCGCTGTCTTTCCCTCCCCTCTCTGCGAGGTGCTAGATGGTGGTGGCGGCGTCTTCCTCGACGGGTGGCGGGGTCGGGTGGCCTACTTCTTCAACTTCGTGGTGCCCTCGTTACCCCGCCCATCGACTTTGGCTGACGTCTTCTCCGGGAGTGTCTGCTGTTCTTCATTGCTTGGCTTGGTCCCGCCCTAGTTGTCTTGGACCTCCTTCTGCTACGGGGTGCATATTGGTGTGGACGGCGTCTTCCGTGTTAAGTGGCGACGCTTCGTATGCGCTCTTCGGCCCTGCGGCTTCAGTCTGCGACTCGGTTGGGGGTCTTCTGTGGCAGCCGCTTTGTGCATTGCTGGGGGGAGGGGCTTGGGTGAAAGCCCTGCCCATTCCTAGGCGGATGGTGGCGTCACCTTTGGTGACGTTCCCGTCATTGGAGGCATCATCTTTCAGTCCCTTCCCTTATTTCGGGTGAAAACCCTGATGGTCGCACGATAGCGGCGGTTCTTACCCGTCGTTACCTTGTTGGAGGCGTCATGTTAGTCACTGCTGCACTTCTTGGTTGTCTACTAGGTCTACTATTTCAAAGTCGTCCGTCGTTGTGTGTGTTGGCAGTGCGCCCGGCGTGACTGGTGTTGTTTCCTTCCCCTTCCCTTCCAGTTGTGTGTCGCCGCAAGGTCTCTTGGCCTTGCACGTGTGGGCGCGGCCGTTTGGCCGGGGTGTGCAGCAGCCTTGCTGCGTTGTAACTCTTGTAACTTTGGTGCGTCGCACCGTTCTTCTTCTATCAATGAATGGACGGCAGCTCTCCTGCCTTTCCCTTCAAAAAAAAGCATGGTGTTTTCAACTGTTTTTTCATTTAATTGTGCTACGTGTGGAAAGTTGTGATTGGTAACATGGACTCACGAAAAATGGAAGAAACAACATGGGATCTCCAATTAGGGGTGGTAACGGGGGCACTCCCCGCCAGGGAGTGCCTCCCCATCCCTATCCCCACGATCTCAATTTTTTTTTCCATCCCCATCACTGTTCCCCGTTTCGGGAATAAAATTTCCTCGTCCCCATCCCCATTCGGGTAACGAGCCACATTGGGGACCCATTCGCGCAAAAATTCCACACAAAAGAAAAGCTACCATCACCATTTTTACCCTAAAATCATACTCCCTCCGGTGTAAAAAAAACTAGTCGTTTTATCCTTTTATCCAAAGTGCCAAAAAACTTGTTGTTTCAGTCTTTCATCTAGAGTAGTAATTAGATGAGACCTTTAGGAAGCCAAAAAGAGAGGCATGCAAATGCATCTATTGGTCCATGGGAAAAGTTTTCATAAATTCACCGCTACCAATTAATGAATCAAGTAGTCTTTTATATGGGCCTTGGTATTCTAAATTGTGTCTAAAACGACTAGTTTTTTGACACCGGAGGGAGTACTAAGTAGGAAGAAAAATTAGTATTAGTGGATACTTTGAAGGTCCGGTTGCCACGTATCTGAAAATATGGATACAATGGGTTAGATGAAATGTTTACGACCTAACAATTCTAATATACAAAAGTAATTTCGGGTCCCCAAGAAAAAAAAAAACCCATCCTGTCTCCACCATCTTCTACGGGATGGTTTTTTCCCGTTTACATCTCTGTGGAATAAATTTCTCTCCATACCCGTCCCCTAATAGAGGAATTCTCCGTCGAGAATCAGAAAACAGGTCCCCATTGCCACCCCTATCTCCAATACTTGCCTTTCTCTTCTTTTCATTGCTGTTCACATGATACTCATTGTTCGACGTGACCCTCTAATGAACAGTGGAAGGATGCGTTGGGAATGCTCCGAGTCCGCCATGTTTGGATCTGTAGCGGAACGAGGCCATGTTTTACGGCCCAGATAACTTTGACCCGGTGGGCCCAGATAATTTATCACGGATGCGGGATGCTAGAGGGGACCAGGAGGAACAAACCGTCGAAAGCAGAACACGGGGAGATCGAAAAGGACATTTTTGGGCCGTCGGCATATGCTGGGCCGTTGGGCCGGTGATCAGACATCAAAAGGTAAGGGAAGCACGAGGCGTGACGCTCCGTTGCAAACGGGCCCAGCCATGACAAGCCCGCTCGGCGGCAGATGGAATAAAATGTGTGCATTGAGCCCAATGTTGATACAAGTCGTATCGTAGGCACTAATCGAAACCAGTTAATCAAATTAGAGAGCAACTACGGCATGGTAATGACAAACTAGGTAGGTGCACGTGAAAAAATTGCTTGCCTCCCTGCCTGGTGCGACTCGTGCGCTTCCGTGCGTAGTGTCTTCACTTCCAGCACAAATTATGCAGTGTCTCGTCGTATGCTCTCGTGCATCTTCAGGAGGACTTTGCAGCACAAATTAAGCACCATGTCATGTGATCAGGTCGGTGGGCTAGTTGTATTACGTGCATCTAAAATTTCATGTGTTTCGACTTGAGTTCCATTGCTGAATTTGTGCGCCAGCGTGAGTTTCGTTGCCGGTGATACCGTTCTTTTCCACCTGCCCCCACCCCCCATAAAAAACACATGAAAACACCTTTTGAAACACATGATACACTCACACACTCTCTCAAACGCTTGAAAGTTGAAACACCCTCTGACACACGACCGTTATCTGCTTTTGTGCTCTGTTCCGGTGAATGAAACACTGTAAAACACATCAAACACCCCATGAAACACATCATGAAACATCCTATAAAACACATGACACAAACCAGAAAATAATCTCTAGCACGGTGCTATCTGTTGTTTCTCTGTTCCTCTTAAATGAATAAAAATACTATTTAAAACGCATGAAATATCCTATGAAATACATGAATCACGATACGTTATTGGATTGAGTATAAAAAACAACATGAATAAAAGGAAAAATATTAAAAAAATTCATAAAAAAGAATTTTCTTTCGCATGAAATTGATTTCAAACAAAATTGATATAAAATTGTGAAGCAAAACTTTTTTTGTGGAATGAAAGATCACTACATAAGCATGCGTGAGGAGTAGGGATGAAAACGGAGTGGATAATATCCGAACAGTATCCGTATCTGATATCCGTATTTTGGGAAATGGCATATAATTCTAGTATCCGACGGATACGGATACGGATAATTATCCGGATATACCTAAGCGGATACGGAGCGGATATGGTATCGGCGATATCCGACGGAAACGGAGCGGATATGGATATCCGGATAAAATTGCAATTCGGATGTCCAGATAAAAATTGCAACCTGGATATCTAACCGGATAATGGCCTAACACCTAGGTTGAGGCCCAACAGCTTGTAAACCAATAACAGGCCCATAACTAAGCAAGCCTAACACCTCACATCCCACCTCATCAGGCCGTCAGCAGTCAGGCACCAGCTACTTGCCAAGTTTCCATATGTGATCAATGTGTCATTCGTCGTCATGTATAATCAATGTGTAAACTATATGTGAACTTTTGTTGTCTTAAATTGTTATGTTATGGGCAATATTGCTATGATAATCCAAAGTTTATTACGGTATACATACTATCCGAAAAATATTCGTTTTTGTTTTCGGTTATTATTCGATTCCGTGTACTATCCGTTTTATTAATATCCGTTTCCGATTTAAAATCCGATCCGTTTTAATACTATCCGTATCCGTATCCAAGTAAAGAAAGCGGATACGGATATGGTAAAACTATTATCCGTCCGTATCCGCTCCGTTTTCACCCCTAGCGAGGAGTTGCTGATCTGATTACTATGGGTCACTCGTGGCGTGCAACATTGCTGGACTGGGCCACACACCTCGGCCTCAACATTGTTGGGCCATCTCAAGTGAAGAGCAATACATTGCTAGGCCACTCTCATAGTCGCATGGAATGCACAAGGAACGACGTCATTGCATCCACTCGCTCGCTTGCGCCTTGGATTTCTCGTCTTTTTACACCATGTCGTCTTTTTATACCGTCCAAACTCACTTGCAGGTATAAGGTGCACTAGTATTCCTGTTAAATGAACAGGGTCGTATTTTCTAGATAGTACAGCAAAGAAGCATGCAACTCACCACACCGTACCTATCTATTATTATTATATTAAAATAAAATTAAACAAAGCCTCCACATTGATTCTAAAATACAAGAAATTCCCCTAAATGAAGAGAAAAAGAAAGATCTACACCATTGATTGTAATAGGCCGGAATTATAATGACTTAGATTAAAAACTACATATTAAAATTAAAATAATTTTTAAAAAGTTCATACTAAATACGAGGATAGAGAAGAAATCCATGTAAAATACGAGACCTAACCACACAAAAAGACTCGACACCATGCTCATTCAAAGAATATAAAAGAAACATGTACATTGTCGATAGAGCAGAGAGTATCCCAACCCCTCTATGACCCTCTTTGGTTTGCGGTTGGGTACGTTTTTTTCGGTTGGGCTAAAATTTATTATTTTGTATAGGCTATTTCGTGTAATATTTTGAAATAATTTTTCGAGACTTTGTATTGTTTTACTAAAAGATCTCAAAATTATAATTTTTTTAATGATTTCTTAATCTTTCATACCTCTTTTTGAAAGCCTTTCATTTTTAGCTCAACCGAACAAAAATAAACCCAACCACGAACCAAAGAGGGCCTATACCTTACTCTCAAATACTACACCATGAAAAAAAACAGCAGTAGTCATAACATGCTAGCAGTTAAAAAAAAACAGAAAAGTGCAACTTAGATTTGTGAGTAGCTGTCCTATACCATAATCCACGCTCAGACAGGTTTTTTTTTTGAGACAGAGAGAGCTGAGACAGGATTTTGGGAGGCCCGCTGAGAAAGCATGCTCGTAGGAGTGCTAGGCTGAATGTGTGGAGTACACCATCAGCACCAGTGAGAAGATCCGGCACTACAAAGCTCCAATTGGTTAGCACCCCGCAAATCATCCAAATCACAATGTTGATCTTGAAATTTCTATCCACCCTGTGTCAACTGCCAAACACTTACATAGAAGAAAATAATCTGAGACAAATTTCCATCACGAGTCACATATAACAAATCTAAAAGACCAGGCTAGTCACTTTAATATATTTGGTTATTTTATATACAAGGCTGCAATTTAACTTAAGTGGAAAAATAAGGTGGATAATTTACAAATATATGAGGCAAAATTGGCTCGGTACCATTGAAAGACAGCGTGTTTCGGTTTATACCATCAAAAAATTTTGGTCCTCCGTATTCCGTAATCCCATCAAAAGATCTCACTCTTATGTTATTTGCCATTCCATCCACTTAACATCCATCTGCCGTTAAATGCCCCCTCTTCTTTTCTTCTACCAGCGCCCCAACCCCCTTCTCCCAGCTCCTCTCCCAGTCCGGCAACAACATCACCCCTGTATTAAACACCACTAGTAGCAGCATCAACTCCTCTCAAAACACAGCAGTATCAACAGGAATATCTATTCTCAATCATCAACTGTTTCAAATAAAACACCACCACCACGACCATCTTCTATTCTCAAAAGTACACCACCAGCACTAGAATCAAGACAAAAATGAACAATATGAGGGCTTCCATTAGCAATACCTTCAACACAGTATTAAAATCAACATTGAAGTTAGTGGATCTTACATGATTACACCACTGATTTAATCCATTTTTCACAAGTAGGAAGAATGAACACTATAAGGGCTTCCCAGCCAAAAGACACCATAAGGGCTCATGCCTAACACATAGCAGAATGAAGACAAAGCAATTGCATCCCGGGCTTTTTAGGGTATAATTGATTATTCTTTCAAATTTAAAAGAGTTCTCGTATAACTTCGTATAATGTATGCTATACGAAGTTATTACGGGTCCCTTTTCTTAAATGAAAAAATAAGGTGGATAATTTACAAATATATTAGGCACAATTGGCTCGGTACCATTGAAATTGGATAATTCAATTTGGGTTTATATTAGGCAAAATTGGATAATTTACAGCGTGTTTCGGTTTATACCATCAAAAAATTTTGGTCCTCCGTAATACCACCAAAAGATCTCACTCTTATGTTATTTGCCATTCCATCCACTTAACATCCATCTGCCGTTAAATGCCCCCTCTTCTTTTCTTCTACCAGCGCCCCAACCCCCTTCTCCCAGCTCCTCTCCCAGTCCGGCAACAACATCGCCCCTCTATTAAACACCACTAGCAGCAGCATCAACTCCTCTCAAAATACAGCGGTATCATATCTATTCTCAAACATCAACTTTTTCAAATAAAGCACCACCACCACGACCATCTGCTATTTTTAAAAAGTACACCACCAGCACTAGCATCAAGACAAAAATTAACAATATGAGGGCTTCCATTAGCAATAGCTTCAACACAGTATTAGCATCAACATTGAAGTTAGTGGATCTTACATGATTACATCAGTGATTTAGTGGATCTTACATGATTACATCAGTGATTTAATCCATTTTTCACAAGTAGGAACAAATGAACACTATAAGGGCTTCCCAGCCAAAAGACATAATGCCTAACACACAGCAGAATGAAGACAAAGCAATAGCATCCCGGGCTTTTTAATTCAGTCCCATATGACCCAAAATGGACACTACAAGTATATCCTGTAATGCATGGATTTACAAAAAGATGGTCTTCTATTTGCTGTACTCTACATTTCATTTCGATTCAGCCCCATATGACAGATTGACAGCAAAGATGGTCTTCTAGCTCCTGCAGTCCCATACAATTTTTGGAAAAAATAATTTAGGGAAATGAATTTCAATTATAATTTTTTTTGAACAAACAGGATAGGCGCTCTACCATTTCATTAAGAAGAAGAGAACTGTACACTGAACTCAATTATAAATAAACAGAAAGGAATCATTCACCAATCACAACGACCAGCACCAGAAGCACCGTATGATTGGCAATCCACATTAGAACCAATGCATCACAGAAACAAACCCAGAGGAAGAAAATGGTGTGGGGATGTATCAGGGAGACCTTGGCCATCACGACGGCGATGGCGGAGACGCAGAGGGTGGTCGGCGTCGTGGGGCGGGGGGCGCGGTTGGTGGTGACGGCGTCGAGCGGCGCAACCCATTCAGCGGCCAGCCCGCTGAGAGGAGCTCGGTCTGGTGCCACGAGCTCGCCGCTGCCGTCCAGCGTCCATCTTCGAGGAGAAGCCGAGGAGGATGATGGGCCGAGGGTGGCATCCGCGGAGGAGAAGGCCTTGTTTACAAGGTGGGCTCAATATTTAGATGGGCCTGGGCCAACTGGCTCCGTGGCCAACTGTGCGTCCATGGTTTCTCAGCAATCTCTTCCCAATTAGAGTATTTGTTGTTGCCAAGGCCCAAAGAGTCGGCTTCTAGTTCTAGTCGGTCTCAATCTCATCCCTTGTGGATCAAGAATCTAGGACGAGCACCTTCCGGCTTCCGCTATATAAACCCTCTCTCTCGGTGCAACCACCCACAAGGCCACAAGCCACAGCCACAAAGCGGAACAGGAGCCGATCAGCTCGCTCCGGCGACACTCCCAGCCTCCGGCAGCCGCCACCACCAGCCCAACTCCCCATGGACGGCCAGGTCGCCGACGAGGACTCGGAGATCGAGGAGGGCGAGATTGTGCCTGGCTACGTCTCGGGATCCGACTCCAGCGACAGCGACAGCGGCCCGTACGTGCTCCAGCCCCGCGGCGGCGATGCGCCGGCTGGCCGCCCGGAGTTCCGCAAGCGCTGCCTCGTTGTCGTTGATGATAAATTCTCGGGACCGGCATCCGATCTGCCGTCGCCCACGCCCTCTTCCGGGTTGGATACAACCGTCAGCGAGTATGGCGGCGCCGCCGCGCACGAGTCTTTACTTTTCCGGATGTGCGAGAAGGACTTCTCCGGCCAGAGGGCCGTCAATGGCCACATGAGGGTCCGTTCGCTCTATTGCTCGAGCTGGCGCCAGGAGGAGGGGAAGGATCACCGGCCTGCGGCCGCCGTGCAGATCGGTTTGGAGATCGCAAGAACCAATCTTGCCGGCGGAAGGAGGGCGCATCCAAGCCCCAATGAGTCCATAGCGACCGTCGTGGCGGCGGATAACCATCCTTCCAACCAGATTGTTGCCGTTGCGGCCAACCCGCCGGCTGCGCCGCTGGTCTTCGCCCAGCCGCCGCCGCCTCAAGCAAGGGAGCAAGGTCAGCACGCGCCACCGGCCGAGGTGTACAAGTGTCCGGAATGCGGCAGATCGTTCGCCACACACCAGGGGCTAGGCGGCCACATGGCTGGCCACGCGAACAAACGGAAGGAAGTCGCGGCCGCGGCCGTGGTCGCCGGAGTCCAGAGGGGCGAGGGCGAGGGCGGCGGCGCGATGCCGGAGGCGGAGAAGAAGCACCCGTGCAAGGTGTGCGGCGCGGTGTTCAGGAAGGGGGAGTCGCTCGGTGGCCACATGAGGAAGCACTACGATGGAGTTGCGCTCGGCAAGAGAAAGAACCCCGACAAGAAGGCCGTGACGAACAAGAGGAAGGCCACTACGCCCTCCAGCGAAGCGCCGCCTGCACCGGCCGCCATGGAAACTTCAGTTGCAGTTCCACCGGCGATGGAAGGGGCGGCGCAGCCTGCAGCTCCACCAGCCGTGGAGGGGGTCGGCGAGAGTGCTGGACCTGTGCCGGCGGGGATGCGCTGCATAAGAATTTTTGGCGTTGATCACTACGTCGCTATACCGCTCGAAGAGGAAGAAGATTCAGCCATGGCAGAGGAGGGTCCGGCGTCCACCAATAGGAAATAGAAGATAGATCTCTTTTATTAGCGTCTTTGATTTAGGATACGATATTGCTTCTGCTTGGCAAGTTTGTTGAGTTTTTTGAACCCGATTGGTATGCCCCACCTTTGTGGCTTTTTTTAGGACCCGGGCCCTATTGCATGTGGGCCCCATATGCCAGAGCACAAAGGTAAAGGATACTCCCTCCAATCCCCTGCATCTACATGTCATCAAGCTGTCTCCAACAGGAATCCCTAAATTTGATCCCCTATAGCCTCATATACAGATTCCCTTTAAAAAAAATCTCACCCTATATTTCTTCCATCTCCAACAGCGTTCCCTATATGAAGAATTGTATAGGGGGAGGAGAGAGAACCCCTAAATATAAGGGGATGGAGAGAAAAACTCTATTTTAGGGAACGGAATAGGGAATGCTGTTGGAGTACATAGGGGAAGAATCCATCCCCTATTTTAGGGTAGAGGGTGCTTTAGGAGAGCTTGTTGGAGACAGCCTCAGGGGTTGCCATGCACAAAGGACACTTCGATCCCCTTACATGTCATTAGGGATCGTCATGTACATCTTTTTTTTTTCTGTATGAACACTTTTATAAATATTAGGGATGCGCTGCATAAGAATGTTAGATTTTGATCACTGCGTCGCTATAACGCCCGAGGAAGAAGATTCGGCCATGGCAAAGGAGGGTTCGGCGTCCACCAATAGAAAATAGAAGATCAATCTCATTTGTTAGCGTCTTTGATTTAGGATACAATATTGCTTTTGCATAGCAAGTTTGTTGTTCTTCGATCCCATCGGGTATGCCCTGCCTTTGTGCCTTTTGATGTGGCCTTTGACGTGCGGGTCCTATTGCATGTGGGCCCCACATGCCAGGGGCACAAAGAAAAGGGATACTTTACCCTCCAATCCCCCTACATGTCATTAGGGGTTGTTACGCGCAAAAGATATTTAACTCTTCGACCTTTCATGTCATTAAGGATCGTCAATATGAACACTTCTATGATATTAGGGACAAGAACTTCACATTTGTCTCCGTTGATTTTCTATTAAATATTACCTCCATTGAATTTTAGTTTATGGTGATCATGATTAAATCGGTTTTTTAACAACCTATGGTGCTCCGTGCCTGGCCTGTATTATGACCTTACAATAAAATCTCGTTTTCAGATTTTATGATCATATGTTTCACTTGCTGCAACATACCTTGTTGTGACATGGATCTAGGAGGGGCTACATGTCAATCAACCGAGAGCTATTTAACTCTTGGTCGATTTTGTAAATTTTCTAGACCGATTGATTGAGA
This sequence comes from Raddia distichophylla, assembly GCA_005191435.1. Taxonomy (NCBI): domain Eukaryota; kingdom Viridiplantae; phylum Streptophyta; class Magnoliopsida; order Poales; family Poaceae; genus Raddia; species Raddia distichophylla. The sequence goes on along the minus strand of SPJY01010914.1, from coordinate 1,029,764 downwards.
TCCAACAACCCGGATCTCTACCCTCTCCCCGGCTCTCCATTCTATCCCCTCTTTCTCCCCTGCATCTCCACCGCAGCTCCCCTGCCCACCCTAACCTCCCCTCTCTAGTGTCGATCCACCCTCCTTTGCCGTACTAACCGCCTTCACCCCCTGGCTTTGGTGTCGTCGCCTCGCCCTCGCCCAACCCCACCACCAATGTCGCTGCTCACCCGACCTTCCTCTAAGCCCCGAGCAGCAAGAACCCTACCCCAACCAAAATCCTAACCCGAGCTCCATAACGTGACGACGGGAGAAGACGACGGAGGCGACGATTGCCAGAAAAGAGAAAGACGACGGCGACATAGATATATGAGAAAATCAACTGAGTTTTTAAAACTTTCAGAGTTTTTAAACTTTCAAGCAACCGAGGATTAGCAAACTCAATCACTAATTATCCAAACAAACTAACCACGTTGGATAACACATGCGCAAGTGCGTTTTGACACCGCTTTTTAGCCCATGCTTACGCTTGTTTCTTACCCCTGCTTCCATAGTTTCGTTGGTGAATCTATACTGGTGCAACATGCGCAATTGCATTGGATGAAAGAGGTTTTTCCACACGTGCTTAGTTATATATATCATTGCTCTTTTTCTTAAAAGACACGCTCATAAGCGCCTCGCATTGTAGGCGTCCTAAACTAAGGTGTCATGTAATACTTTTCGACCGGCAACCGTGGAGCAGGTTCTGTTCTAAGTTCTTTAAACCCACAAAACACAAAAAAAAAAAGAATAATTACGCTGTAAAGAACGGGATTCCAGCCAGGTAATAGCGCAGTTTAACAAAATCTTCAAAAAAAAGTCTCAACTCAAGTCACCACAAATACGACTCTAAAAGCAAATCGAAAGGTGACCAAACATAAACAGCACCAAAATTGCAAGTCAGGATGCTAAATGAACACCGTTTTTTGTGTTGTTAATTTGTGATAACTTAAAACTATCATCTAAGACCTCGATTTTTTCTTACGGGACTTGTTGGAGCCCTTCGGTTGCTCTGAGGCTGCAGCTGGAACTTTAGACGAACTGGCGGCTTGGCTTGCTTTCGAAGAAGCGCTACTGGCATTAGCAGTAGATGCTCCAGATGAATCATGCCTCTCTCTAGTGACAGCTCCTTGAGCACCTCTGACCTGAGCTCTCTTGTCCTTCCTCTTTGGACGGTAACTCGATCGCTCTCTCTTGGGCAGCCATCTCTCAGGATCCGGTGGTGGCCCTGGGTTAGCTGGATCAAAGCCTTTCGGATATCTAGGTTTCCTCTTCCTCTTCTTTGCTTTTTGCTGCTTCTCTTCCTCAGCAACTTCCACCTTCCTGTCATGGGGCGCGTCTACATGCCTTGCACCAGAAGTCTTCTCCAGGCTCTCTACGTTAATACCCTTGAGACCTGGCAATGGTTTCAGCTTCTTCTCATATTGCTCAGCCTTCTCAAGGTCAGTGCGTGCTGAAGTTGCTACTAGTCCAGCCAACGCTTCAATGCTTCCATAGCTCTTCACAAGTTCCTCATACAATTGACAAGCCTCTTCATCAAGCCCATGACTGAGCTTGAAGGTAGCAGCCTCCCGCATGAACACATCTAGTTTGTTTTCCTCTGTCATGGAATTCTTCCACCACTGGATAGCAGAATCAAGCACAGAAACAGCACCATTGGAGTCACCTAGACGCTCTTTTAGAGCTACTAGCGTAGCAACTGTAGCAGGCATGTGCTGGATGTCAGGTATTTTAGATAGAGCGTCAGCAGCAATCTGAAAATGGTTGGCATTGGCAGCGATCTGGGCAAGTGCAAGCAGAGGTCCTTCAGAATTTTCAGGATGCTTCTCAGCATATCGGCTAAGAACTTCTTCAGCTTTCTGGACCTTTTTCTCCCTCATATGAGCTGCAGCTTGAAGTAAAACAGGGAATACAGAGTCTTGAAACACACCAACCAGTCCACTGACCAACTTGTGTGCCTGAAATTTACAACACATGTTAGTCTATGTTAGTCTATCCAATCAAACAAGAGTCAAACAATAAAGCATGGCTAGGAAACAACAAAATAGTTATTTTCCCTGAGAATGATATTGCCAAAGAATGCAACCACATTATAAAAGCTAAATGGTCATACATGTAATGAATGAATGAATGAATGGCACTGATTATAGTGCTGATCATGTTCCTATGAAATGCTCTGATTATTTTGATGATGACCATTCCCTTTTAACTGAGTTAACAACACCAGTAAACTTGGGAACTTAACTGAACACACTGAGAAACAGCCGGGCATAATATCTTTGTTAAAAAGTAAGGTTAGAGACAAAGGATGCGTATGTAACCAATCCATATAGTAACAGACCTTTTCCACTAGTTTTCATGTGATTATTCCTCATGCCACACAAGGGGTAAAATTCAACAAAATCTTGTAATAAAAAGATATGTGCTTCAGTTACTTAAAAAACAAAAGTTCAACAGCTGACGATGCCAGATTAGTCATAGATCAGAACAAATAAATAAATACAAACAATATATCACTTAATAAAACTATACTATCTGTTTATTACTACCAAAAAAGAAGTGGGAGATGGTTTGACTATGAAAAGTGAACCTGATCGATTTTATTTGCATGGAGGAGTAGAAGAACACGAGCAGAATACAGCGCTTCCTTTTGTCTTGAAGATAACTTGAAGTCAAGGTTGTCTATAAGTTGCAACTGGTCTGGAGCTGCAGGGTTTACAAGAAGCCGGTCCAGCTTCCTCAAACCATCAGCAGCATACTTTGTACCTTTCAATGAAATAAGGTTGGTTGTTGCCACGGCAAGTGACGAGCGATCTCTTAAATCCTTGTTTGTCATATTAGCATAGGTTTCCATGGCTTCTTGAGTCTGTCCTTGTTGCTGAAAATATATATAGACAACAAAGGTTAAAAGATTAAATTGTAGATTTTAAACAGAATAGTTCGACTAGATTTAGTTACCTGCTGTACATAAGCAAGCTGAGCAGACACAGGAGCTAGTTCATTTTCAATATCATCTTCTGCAAGATCTTCCACCATAAGCTCCTCTTTCCCAATTCTGTAGACCAAATAAGACAAAAATTTGTAATCTGGATGACTATAGATACTAACAGAACTGGCCAATAGTGTAATTAATCTTGCATTTCCTATCCATAAAAAGAATATATGGAATTATGGGAAAGATGAGCAACTAAACCTTAATCATCCTTCTATTGTTTATGAAGCTCCTATATTAAGTACAAAGTGTTGTTGTATATATTGTATACTCAAGAAACTAAAATGATGCATTGAGTTGATCTTTGACCAGCAAATCACCTTTTTGCCAAGTCCAGCTGTTCTTTAGCTTCTGAATACTTCTTATTTTCTATCAAAGAGCAAGCAGAATTGTATGCAAGCTCAAAACTCCTAGCATCTCTGAGCGCCCTAGTGGTAAGATCAACCTTTTGCGCCTTCATAGCAGCCTGAACTTCAGAAGCCTTTCCAGCAGCAACCAGGGCAGCAATGATATTTATATTTAGATCAATTGACTCGATCTTAAGTTTTTGAAGCTTCTCATAGCTATTCATGCAATCATTCATTCTTCCTGTTCGGTAATAAATTTGGGATTCCAGCTGGAGAACAGCAGGGGTTTCTTCTTGTCCATTCAACACATCTAGAGCTTCTTGCAGTTTGTTTTGCCTGTAGTAGCAGTAGGCCTGAATATTCATAAAAACAGTAGTTAGCACAACCATACAAATTCTATTCTATTACTGATTAGCCGAGGTGCACATGTGATGCAACAGATTTTAAGTTTAATATGGTTCTTTAATAAACAAACACATTAATTATGTATTTGTCAGTTTCTAATTGGTGAAATTTGAATTGCTAACAATTCAAATTATCAATGTTGTGCAAGGTTAATTTAAATATGCGCATGTAATCACAGCAAAAATAATAAATATACCACCGTAAAGCTTTCTATACCTTTCCTATCTTGTTCCCCACCGTAAAAAAAAACTGGAGGCTCCATTCGTGCTCCAAATGATGGAAGGAGCTAACCATGAACTTTGGCTGAAGCTTGTTAACCCAGCTCAAATAGCCCTCAAGTTCATATGTGCAGCCAAATGTCCATTGCACTATTCCTCTGCCCAAATTCTTCTGGCCCAAGTAGCCAATAGATTATCCTTAAAAAACTTACACCCCATTCCCCTCGGTCACAACCTCACCATATGCAGATGCATGAGTACCAAACAAAACTATCAAAGAAATTCCCCAATCACACGCTGTCTCATCTCCAAGCTCACTTCTTCAGCCTTGGATTCCCCTGTTGATCCTCCCACTCCAGCAAGGCAATGACCGAGAGACAACCTTCTCCCACTCTAGCAACAGCATGAGGACGGGGGAACCATCAACCCACGACGGCCTTCTTCCTTGAGCGCAACGACAATCACGACGATGGTTGGGCAGGTGAGGCTGCGCACGATGACCTTATACCCACAGAATACGATGACAGGGTGGCCCACAGCGGCAAGGTTGGATCTACAAGCAGCAAGTGAGTCCAGAATTGGACACTATGGCAAGCCTACGAGAGCCTAACAAGCATAGTCAGGCCAGCTCCATGCCAGGGCGAAGCACAACCACTTAGTCTCCCTGGTTGTCACCGCGGCCACATCCTTCATTTGCAGCTTCCAAGAGGTGAATCGGGTGCTCACGATTATGGCTTCATCGTCCTCTCCAATTCCTAGCACTGCAGCCTGCTAGTCGCCAGCCCAATCCCCGGTGTCACTGCTACTCTCCACCCGTACTCCCCAGCTGCTGCCCTTACTCCTCCTTGGAGATGCTAGTTGAAGGGAGCTCAGGGTGGTGGGGGCAAGCGATTGGTGTGTGGGTGTGGATTGGGGGCAGGGATGCCTGGATCGTTGGATGGCGAGAATGTGCAACTTCGAACCATCATTCATTACCACTAGAGACTTTTAAGGACTAGAGATGTGAAACAAAGATGTACTAACAGCATACTGAGGGGGGCAAAAGAAGTATGCAGTTCTCCGATAGCACCTTCTAATTTCTAAAATTCAAAAGAAAAATATATAGGAAAGTAAATATCCTAAAATAAATGGCAAACGTCTGCATTCAATGGAGAACTGAATTTAATTTTAATTCAGTGTCCAGTTTATCGCTATCTGACAGGATCCTTACTCATGAATATCTTGCAGCTATCAACTGCTTGCTATTGGTGGATTCAACATCATCACCTAATACATATGGTAGATGATACACGTATGCAATGAATCAAAAGAGACAGACTTTGTCAAGATTTTAAAAGTTGGATGGTATTTATCAAGTAACATCAGAACAGATAAAGAAATAGCACATGTCTACAGTATATGTTCTCTCTTGACACACTAGTCTTGGTCTGATGGACACTTGGGGTCAATAACTCATATAAGTTTATTATCTCAAATTCTAACTTAGAGTAGCATAACATGAAACAAAATGCTTCACCAAATATATATGGGGCTTGCAAGCCATCAGTTCTTGCCAGCATGCTCCTAAGAACTGTCCAGAAAATTTTGCCTTTCAATCCCTCCAATCGGCATGCTTCTCCAAAACTATGCGTTGCAAATTTAGAAGCGATTGTGGATTCAATCAGCATGTAATAATCACGCTGGAACAAACTGCGATAACTAATTATGCAACTTCTCTGGGAAAAAAACTAGCTGTGCAATGTTGTCAGCATTATCACTAGCAATCTAAGCTACACAGGTAAAATGCTTCGCAAACTCCTCTTCTACATCATCCCGACCTCCAGGTTTTAGCTTAGGACATAAGGACAAACAGATCTTAGCACTTCTAGATCATGAAACCACAGCCCACTGATACACACAGGCACAAAAACAAGTGAACAGACAGATCCAGCACACGCCAAAGGGTTAAAGCACCATCTTGCATCACCTTGTAGTAGCTGAGGTCAATGGGGAGACTTTCGGAGGCGCGGATCGCGGCCAGCGCCTTGTCGATGGCCTCGGACTTGATGTGCGCCACCACCTTGCACCGCACCGCGTCCTCATCCCCAGGCAACGCCGCGAGAACTGCACAATTAGACGGCGCGTCAGTGCCGCGTAGCGGTTGCGGCGGGAGCCGGGAGGCCGGACCGCCGTAGGGCAAGGAGGTGTGTGGGTGCTTGACCTTGGTCGGCGACCTTGACGACCTGGGAGAACTGGCCGGCCTGGGTGTGGCGGTGGAGCGCCGTGAACAGGTCATCCACGGCGACCGGCGCCGCCGCTGCGGCGGCGGCCGCCGCCCTCGATCTGGGCGGCATCGAGGGTGGTTCGCGGGGAAGACGGCTCCTGCGAGAAAAAACGAGTTCACTTCGCCCCGGCTTTTCCTTTTTCTTTTTTCTAAATCCCTAATTCCCTATCTGCCTCTTCGACCGTTCGACGCATATATCTTGTGCACGCGGAGAGTCCGGAACTGGTTTTTTTTTTTCGAAAATGCTCCAAAGCGTACGTCCGACTCAGTCGGACGCCGCGGCCCAGCAGCCCGCGTGCGCATACGAGGAGACAACCCACGCTAGCTAGCTGCTCGTACGTATGCACCAACCATTTTTTGATTATGCTAATTTTGATTTTTCTTTTTTGTATCTTTTTCATCCGGAGTCCAGATCGCGTAGTACAAATTTCATAATTCATCTAAATTCCTAACGAACTCATTTTAAATATTTTTTTTTATTTTTTTATTTTTTATTTTTATTGGTACAATTGTTCCATCAGGCAAGATATATTGTTCCGAAAGGCTAGACTTATTGTTCTAGCAAGCAAGATAGATTGTTCCAGTACGTATACAAGTTGTGGTTCATCAAACTAGACATATTGTTTCAATTGGGTTAGCCTATTAATCCAGCAGATCAAATACATTGTTTCAACAGGTATAAAAGTTGTTACAGCAGGCAAAATTGATTGTTTGGAGAGGCTAGACTCATTGGTCCAGCAGGCAAGATAGATTGTTCCGGGAGGTTAGACTTATTGTTCCAACAGACAAACTTTATTGTTTCAGTAGACAAACTTTATTGTTCCAGTAGGCAAAACCTTATTTGTTTCAGAAGACAAAAGTTATTGTTTCAGAAGGCAAAAAGTTATTGTTCCAGAAGACAAAAGTTATTGTTTCAGTACGACAAACCTTATTGTTCCAGTAGACAAACTTTATTGTTTCAGTAGTCAAAACCTTTATTTGTTCCAGAAGACAAACGTTATTATTTCATAAGACAAATTTATTGTTCCATACAGCAAAAGTTTGTAGCACAAACCTTATTGTTCCAGTAGTCAACTTTTATTAGTTCCAGTAGGCAAACCTTGTTGTTCCAACAGACAAACTTTATTGTTTCAGTAGACAAACTTTATTGTTTCAGTAGGCAAACTTTATTGTTCTAGTAGGCAAAACCTTATTTGTTTCAGAAGACAAAAGTTATTGTTCCAGAAGGCAAAAAGTTATTGTTCCAGAAGGCAAAAGTTATTGTTCCAGTACGACAAACCTTATTGTTCCAGTAGACAAACTTTATTGTTTCAGTAGTCAAAATTTATTGTTCTAGTAGGCAAAACCTTATTTGTTTCAGAAGACAAAAGTTATTGTTCCAGAAGGCAAAAAGTTATTGTTCCAGAAGGCAAAAGTTATTGTTCCAGTACGACAAACCTTATTGTTCCAGTAGACAAATTTTATTGTTTCAGTAGTCAAAACCTTTATTTGTTCCAGAAGACAAACGTTATTGTTTCATAAGGCAAATTTATTGTTCCATAAAGCAAAAGTTATTGTTATAGTAGGCAAAGTTTAACTGTTTTTGTAGCACAAACCTTATTGTTCCAGTAGTCAACTTTTATTAGTTCCAGTAGGCAAACCTTGTTGTTCCAACAGACAAACTTTATTGTTTCAGTAGACAAACTTTATTGTTTCAGTAGGCAAACTTTATTGTTCTAGTAGGCAAAACCTTATTTGTTTCAGAAGACAAAAGTTATTGTTCCAGAA
>SPJY01010914.1:1006888-1017098 GCA_005191435.1 Raddia distichophylla | reverse complement strand
CCCTGGCCTCCACGTGGCCTACCCCCGGCTGAGGGGGGTCGCTGTAGCCGCTGCTGTAGTGGTCGCTGCGGCGGACGCTGAGGCGGCGGGCGTGTTGGCGGAGGGCGCTGTGGGGGCGGGCACTCTGTCTGGTCGGGCTCGACGGCGGCGATGAACTTGGCGGGCTGCTCCTGCCGCTTCTTCTTCTTCTTGTCTGCGTCGGCTTTGCCCGAGCCATCGCCGACCTTGGCTTTCTTCTTCGCACGGCCCCTCTTGCGCTCCACCGCCTCGGAGGCGTTGACGTAGAGGGCGGCGGTGCGGAAGAGCTCACTCGCGGTGTTGACCGGGTGGAGCTCGAGGTCCTCGGTGTAGCGCCGGTCCCTCACACCATCCTTGATGGCCTCATCTGAGATGCAGGGGATTGTGTTGCGGGCTCTGACGAACCGGCACACAAAGTCCTGGAGACTCTCATCGTCTCGCTGTACTACGAGCTTGAGGTCCTGAGGGCGCCCAGAGCGAGCGTAGCATCCCTGGAAGCTCGTGCGGAGGGCATCCTGCAGCTGTGACCAGCTGCGGATAGAACCGGGCCGTTGGTTGAACAGCCAGGTTCGGGCCATGCCCTCGAGCACTGTGGGGAAGTAATTGACCATGACGGCCTCATCTCCCCCCATAGCTCGGATAGCGGTGGTGTAGACGGATAGGAACTCCTCGGGATTCTTGCTCCCGTCGAACTTTTCAATGGGCCCGGGCTTGAACCTCGGGGGCCACGGCGCTTCGCGGAGAGCGCGAGAGAAGGCAGAGCACCCTGGCGCGGCCTTCGGGGGAGAGGTATCCCGGCGTGGGCCCAGGCGGGAAAACACTCCGCCCTGGGTGCGCGGCGAGCCGCCGGCGGAGGAGGCCGTCTGGGTCTGGCGCGAACGACTGCGGCGGCGGCGCGAGCGGCTTTGAGTACCGCTGTGGTCGGATTGGTTTCCGCGCCAGGTGTCCGGACGATCGCCGCCGTTCTGCTCCTGATGTCGGTCGATGCCACAGGTAATGGTACCCAGGCCTTCAGCGATGGCCGGACCCAAATCCGTCATGGTGAAACCACGGGGGTCCTTCTCCAAGTCGCGAACGACCGCGGCGATGGCGCGCGCCTTCTGCTGGCTGCGCAAGAGCGGGTTGGTCATTGTCTCGATGAGGGGGTCGACCGGCTGGCAGCCCCGGGGGGTGCGCTGGCGACGGTCCTCCTCACAGATCCCATCCATGACGTGGCGGACGGCATCATCGAAGAACTTTCTCGCCTCTGTGCGACGGCGCAGCTGCGCCTGGTCTTCCTCGTCCTCGGCGTTGCCGTCGACCGCGGCCGCGAAGACGCAGCGAGACGTGCGCCGTAATAACTTCGTATAGCATACATTATACGAAGTTATACGACACAGCGCCCTCCGCCAACACGCCCGCCGCCTCAGCGTCCGCCGCAGCGACCACTACAGCAGCGGCTACAGCGACCCCCCTCAGCCGGGGGTAGGCCACGTGGAGGCCAGGGGGCACCCCAAGGTCGGCCTCCCCGTCCACAGCAGCAGAACCGAGGTGAGGACCAGTTCCACGACCCCAGCCTTTTCTGCCCCCTTCATCAACGCCCTGGCCATGAGCTACGCAACTGTCGCACATGGGCCCGCCAGCTGGAGGACTTCTACGCCGGTCGTGGTCCCATGCCCGAGCTGCCCGAGGGCGCAGCCGCGGCGCCCGCACCCCAGGGTGGCCAGGATCAGGGCTTTCCTGAAGCCCGTGGCCACGTCGCCGTCATCTTTGGCGGAACGTCAGCCTACACCTCTCGCCGCGAGCTCAAGGCCGCGTCCCGGGAGGTCCTCCACGTCTCCCGCGGCGAACCCGCGGCGTCATCCTTGCCTTGGTCCAGCCAGGCCATCACCTTTTCGGTGACAGACTGTCCGGCCGGGCTCTCCAAACCCCAGCGTCTCCCGCTGGTGCTCTGCCCTACCATTGGCAATACTAGGGTCGACCGCGTCCTCGTCGACAGCGGGAGCTCGCTGGACATCATCACAGCGCGCGTCTTAGGCCTCATGCAGGTCCCGCGCTCCAAAATCAAGGACATCACCGTCCCTTTCCATGGGATTGTCCCAGGATCGTCGCTTCGCCCCGTGGGACAGGTCGTGCTACCCGTCACGTTCGGCTCCTCCGCCAACTTCCGGACGGAGTACATCACCTTTGAGGTGGTGGAAACAGAGCTCCCCTACAACGCCATCTTGGGGCGCCCCGCGCTCTCCAAGTTCATGGCGGTCTCCCACCACGCCTATCACTGCCTGAAGATGCCGGCACCCAAGGGAGTCATCACCGTCCGGGGTAACCACAAGACGGCCCTCGATTGCGACGAGACCGCGCTGGCCATGGTAGGACAGCTCCCTACCCGTGGTCCCAGCGGCAAGGAGCGCTCCCCAGCGCGCCCTAAGGTGGCACTGCAGCCGCAGGAGCCCACCAAGACCGTCGTCCTCACGGAGTCAGACCCCTCCAAGGTGGTCCACGTGGGGACAACCCTCGAGCCTCAATAGGAACTCGAGCTCATTACCTTCCTCCGGGCTAACAAGGACGCGTTTGCATGGGAACCGTCCGATATGCCCGGTGTCCCAAGGGAGGTGATCGAGCACAGGCTAGCTGTCCGGCTTGACAAGAAACCGGTAAGGCAGTGTCAGAGGCGTGTCCCCGGCTGGAAGGCCAAGATCATCCAAGACCAGCTCGGCAAGCTGCTTCGAGCGGGGTTCATCCGCGAAGTTCAGCACTCCGATTGGCTTGCGAACCCAGTCGTCGTCCAGAAGAAAGGAGGCAAGTGGCGCATGTGTGTCGATCACCGCGACCTTAATTCCGCCTGCCCCAAGGATAACTTTCCCCTTCCACGCATAGATCAGCTAGTTGACGCTACGGCAGATTCAGCTTTGATGAGTTTCCTGGATGCTTATTCCGGTTACCATCAGATCGCGTTGTGTAAAGAGGACGAAGAAAAAACCGCCTTTGTAACGCCTTTCGGCACATTTTGCTATACGACCATGTCCTTCGGTCTCAGAAATGCTGGCGCCACGTTCCAGCGTCTCATGCAAAAACTCTCCCTGATCAAATAGGGCGCAACGTAGAAGTCTACGTCGACGATATCGTAGTCAAGAGCAAAGACGCCCGTGACCATGTGTCCGACCTAGCTGAGACCTTTGACAGCCTGAGACAGCACCGGGTCAAGCTAAACCCTGAGAAGTGCGTCTTTGGTGTCAAATCCGGCATGCTCCTGGGCTACGTAATCGGCGGGGCGAGCATCGGTGCGAACCCCGAAAAGATCGAGGCCGTCGAAAAGATGAGGTCGCCGACCTGTGTAAAGGACATCCAGTCCCTCACGGGCAAAATGGCGGCCTTAAGCCGTTTCATCTCCCGCCTTGGAGACCGAAGCGCGCCTTTCTGCAAACTCCTGCGCAAGCACGATAGTTTCGAGTGGACTGAGGAAGCCGAGGCCGCGCTTTTGCAACTCAAGCAGTATCTCGCCTCGCCACCCGTCCTCACTACTCCCAAGCTCGGGGAAGCCCTCCTGCTATACCTCTCGGTGACACCAAACGCCGCAAGTGCGGTGCTGGCAGTAGAACGAGAAGGGAAGCAGCAGCCCGTCTACTATGTGAGCGAAGTACTCACCGGGCCAAAGGAGCGCTACCCCGACCTTCAGAAACTGTGCTACGCTTTGCTGATGGCCTCGCGCAAGTTGCGTCACTATTTCCAAGCCCACCAAGTCGTTGTCCCGACTACTTACCCGATCAAGGACATTCTCCGAAACCCGGAGGCCACTGGCCGGGTCGCGAAGTGGGGAGTCGAGCTGGGTGAGTTCGACATCCAGTTCGTATCTCGAACCGCGATCAAGGCCCAGGCCCTGGCTGATTTCGTCGCAGAGTTGACCAGGCCGGATGAGCAAAAGTCAAGCTCTCCAGGTCAAGACGGGGAAGAAGCTCGGTGGACTCTGTACTTTGATGGTTCACACCAGTCCGGGCGATCAGGATGCGGGCTCGTTCTCATTTCCCCCAATGGAGAGCGACTCCAGCACGTCATACAAATACACTTTGCGGCTACGAACAACGCCGCAGAGTATGAAGCCCTAATTGCGGGCCTAAGAGCATGCGCTGCGCTCGACATTAAACGGCTTGTTGCGAAAGGGGATTCGCAGCTCGTCGTCCGCCAGGTCAGGGAGGAGTTTCAGGCAACTGACGACTCGATGGCGCGGTACCTGGCGGAAGTGAGGAAACTGGAGAAGCGTTTCACGAGTTTCGAAATTAGCTACATTCCCAGGGAAGAGAATGGCGAGGCTGATAAGCTCGCCAAGCTCGGATCCTCGCAAGAACCGGCCCCGCCGGGGGTGCTAGTGCAGCACCTTTTAAAGCCCTCCATTCCCTCCGGAGAGGAGGCAAAGGGGACGTCTGTTACCCCCCAAATCGAGACATCCGGTACTGTCTCATTCCTCGAGCAAAGCACCTCCTGGATGACGCCATTCATCCAGTTCTTGGAGCAGGGGACATTGCCCGAGGACGTTGCTGAGCGTTCCCAGCTGAAAAGGCGAGCCCGAGCTTACCGCCTGCACGGGGGCTTGCTGTACCGAAGGGGTGCTAACGGCGTGCTTTGTAAGTGCGTTACCCAAGAAGAAGGTAAGTACCTTCTGGCCGACATTCACGAGGGCATCTGTGGCGCGCACGCCTCATACAGAACTCTCGTCGGCAAAGCGTTCCGCATGGGCTACTACTGGCCCACTGCGATGAGCGACGCAGAAGCCTTAGTTAAGCGCTGCGAAGCTTGCCAGTATCATGCGCGGATGACGCACCAGCCCGCGTATGAGCTGCAAACCATTCCACTAGCGTGGCCGTTCGCGGTTTGGGGCATGGACCTCTTAGGACCGTTCCCCAAGGGTCTTGGTGGCAAAACATACTTGTTCGTAGCCATCGACACCTTCACCAAGTGGATTGAGGCCGAGCCGGTCTCCAACATCACTGCAATCGCCGCAGTACGTTTTTTCCGAAGCATCGTCGCAAGGTTTGGCGTGCCCAACAGAATCATCGCTGACAATGGCACCCAATTCACGAGCCGGGAGTTCAACGATTACTGCGAGGAAATCGGCATGAAGCTCGCCTTGGCCTCTGTGGCCCACCCACAGAGCAACGGCGCAGCTGAACGAGCTAACGGACAGTTAGTCCAAGGCATCAAAAAGCGAGTCTACGACGCTCTCAAGGCCAAACAGCAAGGTTGGGTCGACGAGCTACCGTCAGTCCTCTGGGCAGTCCGGACAACAGCCAGCCGGGCTGCAGGAGAAACTCCTTTCCGACTCGTCTATGGCTCGGAAGCAGTCCTCCCAACAGAAATGAGACTAGGATCCGATCGCGTTGACTTCGCCAGCTTCGTGGTCAACGACGAGGAGCGGCAGCTTGACCTCGACCTACTTGAGGTGCGCCGCGAGCAATCCCTACTTCGGGCTGCGGCCTACCAGCAGACCCTACGCCGTTACGCGGCACGAAATGCACATACAAGGACCCTGCAAGTAGGAGACCTGATTCTACGACGAATTCATAACCTCGCGGGCTCTACCAAGCTTAGCCCCAAGTGGGAGGAACCGTACAAAGTAATTAGCGCAGCGCGCACGGGCTCAGTACGCCTCACCGACAAGGACGGGAACGAGCTCCCTAACTCATGGAACATCTCCCTTCTGTGACGCTTCTACGCTTAATCAGGTCGTAAGTTTCCTTCATTTCAGTACATTCCAAAAAAAAAAACCTTTCCCCCAATCACGAGTCACGCTGGTCTAAGTCTTGATCGTTTCAAGCAAGCCCGTGGCCAAAAGCCCGAATGCTAAGGATAAAGCATTCCGGAGCATTTCCACGACGGGATAAGCCGATCACTCGCATCCTAGTGAATCTCCGCGCAATGTGGAATTCCCGCGGCCCAAAGGTACAGTAAGCCCACGTCAGGCTTGTTTGGATGGCTAACTTGGGCCGCAGCGCTCGGGGGCTAAAGGATTTTTTGCGCCCAGATCTTTTCCTAAGTCCTTAGCCTAAGCTCGGGGGCTGGGGGTTTTCGCGAATTTTTTCTAAGTCCCTAATTTCGGAAGGCCCGCACCTTTGCGCAGCCCAACGAAGCTCGGGGGCTGGGAGTTCGCGCGAATTTTTTCTAAATTACTCTAGTCTCTAGATCGCGCCCAACTTCAAGATCGCACTTGGACTTGACCACGGCCCGGGGGCTGGATGATTAGGCGCACCAAAAACAATCTTCCTAAAAGCAATCCGTTTGTTTAAATTTTCTAAGTTCATCTCAGAACTTCGTTACTGTTCATCTAGTTCCTCTGCTTTTGCATTTCAGATTCGCAAATTCGCACAGGAGAAAAGATTGGACAAGCCAAAGGAGACAGATTTATCACAGAAGCTGCATTTCACATAGAAGATTTTGCAAAGAGCAAAGGGATTCTACAAGAAAAAGGAGGCCGGGCTCCTAGACTACCGCAAAAGAAGGGCGCCGCGCTACTACGCCTACGGCGGCGCCCAAACCCTACAACTCCTCCGCCTCTCCTACTGGCGACGCTGACGACGAGTCGGCGGAGCTGCGGACCCAGCCGATGACGACGACGAAAGCGGGCCCGGCGCGGGTACAATCGGCCTGAGCGCGCTCGGATGGCGCCTCCGGCGGCCGCGGTTGGGGTCGCTCAGGCACACCCACCGGTCTGCATCAGACGACTCCGCCGTCACCTCAGCTCCTTCCGGCACGGGCTCAGACGGTCCTGGCGCGCTCGGGTCGCGCCTCCGCCGCCGCTAGTAGCTGGCGGAATCCATTAGCAGCGGAGGCGGCGCCGCTATGATGGCCGCCGCAATCGCCCCGATCTCTTGTTCCGCCGCGACATGCGGCGGAACCTCCTCCTGCTCTGCCGCCAAAGCGGCGGCATACGCTGCGTCGGCAGCAATCTGCGCCGCCACCGCGTCCTCCTCCTCTTCCTCCACCGCGAGCGCAACCGCAAGCACCTCGGCTGCCCCTGCGTCGGCTTGTACCTGGGCGTGCGCCGCTAGCTCGGCCGCCTGCGCCGCGACGACGGGGCCCGGCCAGTCCACCTCCGCTTCGCCGGGATGAATCTGCGGCAGAGGAGGGAGCGGCAGTAGGTCCTCCGTTGCCGCCACCAACCAGGCGTACAAAGAATCGGCGCCAGAATCGGAAGACATTCTCTTCCTTTCCTTTCATCTTCTCTCGCTACTCTCCTTCTGATCCGCTCTCACGTTGAGGACTCTGTTCTGTTGGTTCGGGAGTGGAAGAAGCTCGAGTGGGAAAGCTTGCAGCACGGAGAGTTACGCCTCGCTTTTTATAGGCCGGCAGCTGTGCAACGTCCCATCGCGCTGCGGGCTACCTGAAGCGTCGCTGCGCGCGAAGGGGCGAGTAATCAAAACCCACTACCCGAGCTGAAGAGACGCGAGCGCACGCACCGTCTCGTGGAACACCAACCGCGCCAATCGTTGCAGGACACGTGCCCTGTCCCACTGTCAGCGAGAGAAGTCATCGTGAGGCAAGGCCTACCCCGTAGGTCCTGGCCCACCAACGCAAGCAAAGCCCAGCGACGCTTTCGCGGCTTGACGCATGGCTCAGACCGGGTGCATGAACCGGCGCGGGCGGTTTCGCCTCCATATCCGTGCCTGGCATATGTACCCCTGCTGTCAGCGGAACACTGTGCCGCGCCGCAGAGCCCACAGTGCACGTGATTTGACACAATAAACTAAGATGAAAAATGGCTAAGCTCTTCGGCCACCACACATTACGCAATGTTTATCCGATTAAACGGGCGTTCGAAAGAAAATATACAGAAGTATGTGGCGCAGAGCCCGGGAACGGTTGGACCAGGTCAAACTACGGTCCATGCTGCAGCTTAAGCCTCTCTAGCTCGATTTCTAAATCCCGGATTCGCGTCTGTGCCTGAAGTAACTTTATGGCTCGCGCGGCCATATCATTTTGCTCCTGGCGCAGCTTGACCCGGGCTTCAGCAAGCTCCTCCTTCTATTTCTTCAGGGCTTCTGACTCTGTCACAGACTTCGCCCCAGTTTCGCGCAACGCGACACTCTCGGCCATGAGTTTGCTACGAGCTTCCTCGAGCCAGCGAGCAACGCAGTTATGCTCAGATTTTGTGGCCGCCGGCTCTTTGACGGTCGCCTCTCTGCGTTTGTACTCCTCATCAAAAAGAACCCGAGCCCTGCCTGCTTCTTCGCGGGCTGCCTGGACTTGGCTCTTTACAGCTTCCTCCACCTCCCGAGCTCGGGCGAGCCTCGTCATGGCCCCCTGCTCCTTCTCCTGCGATGACCTCAGCGCGGCCTCCAGCTCGGTGACACGCGTCATGACACGAGCCTCGACCAAGGCAGTTAGCCCATCCGCACGTTTTGCCTGGGCCCGGGTTTGCGCTAGCCCGGCGGAGAGACGCTCGATCTTCGCCGCGTCATCGTCTGACTGTCCGCCCATCGCTTCCATCAGCGAAGACGAACCGACGATGAGCGCGTAAAGCTGAGACAAGAGAAGCCACATCAAAAGCGCGAAAAACTCGGCACTGAAGCGTAACACGTGGGGTTAAGGACGCTACCTTCTTGGTTTGAGCGAGCATGCTCTCCGCCCTTGCTCCAACAGCCCTGCGCATATTTCTGCCAAGCCCGTGGTCAGAGGCCTCTAGTAGCGGCAAGGGCGGGCAGCCAACCGATTCCTCGCTACCCTCTTCCAGCGGTGCGGGGCATGGCGGCGCTAGCGGGGCGACCGAGAGCGAGGCCGCTGCCCCTGCTGCGGCCGCGCCGCCTCTCAACGTCCTCCAGTTTAGCCGCCGACTCGGCCTTCGCCGCGGTGGCTCGCTCCGCGGCCCGTACGGCCTCGCCGAGCTGAGCCCGGGCTCTTATCAACGCGTCCTTCAGCTCCTCCACCGTCCACTTAGCCGCCACAAGCTCGTCTGGGTCGTCCAGCCCAGGGATCGGGTGAAACTTAGGACGTGGCAGGCCCGTCAGGCCAGCCTCCTGCGACCTGGCAGCATCCTGTTCCTCCACCCATTCTGGAGTAGCCGAGATCCAGCCCGCAGACGCTAGCGGAGCCACGCTGGGTATCACCACGCCTGTCCATCCGTCCGGCGTGAGCACGCGAACTGGCCAGATCCAGTTAACCAGCAGCATCCGTCGGTCGGGCGTCGGAAGCGCTTTCCCGACCGGGGTCTTGAAGTGGTCGGCAATCCCCCTGCGGTCGATTGGCCATCATCCGTGCACCGTGCGCCCTTCAACGCGCAAGGGTGTGATCCACACAGGATAATCGCCCACGACGACCTGCACCGTTTCCGCAACCCCCTCGGAAGCGTCCAGTACCGCCACCGGTAGACAGTACCTCGATCCTCCGCGGACCGGCTGGTTCGTGCCCTTTAACTTCTCCAACCCGGCGGCCTCTAGCTGCGCCACCTGGAGCGCATCTCCTCTGGGCTCGGCCGTTTCGTCCTTCGCCAGCCCGGCGGCCTCCAACTGCTGCGATAAGGACGCCCCTTCCGTGGGTTCGACCAATTCGTCCTCAGCCGCTACGGCCTCAGTAGAGGGAGGCAGCACGGAATCCACCACTTTGACGTTACGCACTGCAACAAAGAGTGCGGCGATCAGACACGAAAAATAGAATAGCAGCGCTCGGCACGAGAAACTTACACGCTGGCTCAAGCTCGGTATCCTCATACACCCCTGGCGTAGGACGCAGAAAGAGCTCTGTCTCCAGCCCGCCGACACGGCTCGTAGTGGGCAAAGCCGCTCTCTTTCGCCCCGCGGGAATCTTCCTCGTGGGCCCTCGCCGCGGCGCCGTTGCAGGTGGCGGACCCGATACCAGCACAACCTCCTCGTCATCACTATCTGGAACGGGCTGGTACGTTCTCCTTTTTTTCGTAAGCGCCGCGCCCTGAACACACACAACACGGAGCTTAGGGGCCGCTGGTGCCTAGCACCCAACCCGTGTCAGAGAGTGGGAGCTCACCTGTGCAGGCGTCGCGCGTTTTCCTGCGTGCGTCTCTGCACCTGCCCGTGCTGAGCCCACCACGGTCACGCGAGGCGCTGTTTTCCCCTTGCTCGACGTCGGCGACGGGACCGGCGCCCCGCCAGATGCCGCCAGCGTTCCCGCCGGCGAGAGCCCCTCATTCGGGCCCGTGGCCTGAGTGGTCTTCTCAACCAGCTTCCACGTCCGCTGCAGAACAAATAGTGCC
>SPJY01010914.1:983112-1006822 GCA_005191435.1 Raddia distichophylla | reverse complement strand
CGATTGGGCCGTCAGGGAGTGGGCCATGGCAATGGGCCGTAATCTTATCCCCGACAAGCGTGATGAATCGATCGGCTTTTAGACAAGCCGACTGGGCAAATTGATTTGAAATATACTAAATAATAAGTATTCAATAAAGTTGATCGTAAATACGAACACCTAGCAGCAAAACTACAAGATGAATCTCGGGTAAACACGAGTAGAAGATTAGATTTCTCCAAGACAGCTGTACTTGCGAAACTGTCGGTGTATTCTACACCGGGGTATAGCGTACTCTCGAGAGTACGGATCACTCCGTACTCCCGACGAGTTTTTGCAATCCGAAATTTTTATCGATCGATCCGAACTGTTGATTCTCTTCGTCTCGTTGAAATGTAACTCTAGACCAAGTTCATATTTTTTTTCAAATTTTTTTACTATTTGTTTCATATTTTCAAAAATCAACCTTCCAATTAGTTGTGACGCGTCCAAAAAAGTTAATTTTTGAAAATATGAAACAAATGGTAAAAAATTCTAAAAAATACGAAACTTGGTCGAGAGTTACATTTCAACAAAACGAAAAGAATCAACAATTCAGATCGATCGATAATAATCTCGTATTTTAAAAACACGTCGCGAGTACAGAGGGATCCGTACTCTCGAGAGTACCTCCATATTTAAGAACTTGATGTCGTTAGTGTTCGAGTCTTAGAATATTTTTGACATCTTTCTCGTAATTTTCTGGAGGAAGAAGTCCAATTTACCTCTCTTAACTTATTTGTGGTCGTTGGATGCAAGATTGGACGGCTAGATCTCTCCCATTTAACACAGAAGGAGGAAAAGTGAACTTTTTCAATAGTTGAGAGAGTCAATGTAGACTTCTTTCTTTTCTGGATGCGCCACCGGCCATAACCTATGGGCAGGTCGGCCGGTACGGCTATCTGCCTAGACCAGTGGCACGTCAAGTCGCCACGAGCCCACGACCATGGCCCATGGCCCAGGACTCCGCCATGGTTGGTTGGCGAGCCGTCGGACATCAGGCAACGCCACTGCTGTGCGTCGCTAGCGCCGCAGCGCTGCGAGTGAATGCCCACGGCCGGCCGGAGCTGTATATATGCGCGCGCCAACCGCAGCCACACGTCGTCGCGCCGAGACGAAGCCAAGAACCGCGCGCGCGCCTGCTGCGAGCTGACGCCTGAGGGTATCGCATTGGTGGCTCGATCGGCGGCAATGGCGGCGCCGGCGCCGGCCGCGGGGAGGAGGCCGGGGCACCCGCTGCTGCGGGGGCGGAGGCGGGGCGGCTACACGCACGGGCTGCGCCCGGGGGAGATGGACGCGCTCCGGGCCATGTGCGGCGCGCTCATCCCGTCGCTGCCGCCGGCGGAGGAGGGCGAAGGCGGCGGCGGCGGCCGAGGTGGCCCGCCCGTAGACAAGGACCTCGACCGGTTCTACGCCGCCTCCGGCGCCGACTCCCCCATCCCCGACGAGGTGATTCCAGTTCTTCTCTTGCGCCGCCTCCGGTTCTTCTCTTGCACTTTTTTGTGCTTTGATGTTTCTGCACAAACCTTTAATTATTTTTGTTTGGGTTTTAGTTTCAAAGGTTTCTTGTTTTTCTAGTTCGAAATCAAGTCACCCCGAGCTTCTTCATTTTCGATATGAAGCTATGGAAAACATCAAAATCAAATTTAACAATGATGCAGATAGCTGTGAAGTAATCAGGATTGGTCAAATGATTGATATTTTGTGTACTTATCAAAATGAAATCCATCTAGTTGATCTTGCCACTATCGTCATACTGTTATTGGATAGGCTAACTACGACCCCACGAACAGACTAGTCTCTCTCTAGCTCTCTGTTTCCGTTGAACGTATCAACGTCGATTATTTATAATTAAGATCTTATTATTTTGAGTATATTCCATCGTTTGCAAGGAATTGTGGCCTCATTTCTTAATGACTGTAAGTACTGCTAATTAGAAGAAAAAAAAATAGAGCCAGTCCACAGCCACAAGTCAACAGCAATTAACCTAATGGTCCAAAGATGCTGCCATGCCTAAATAATTGTGGCAATTAGTCTAACACGTAACCACTTACGATAAGAACCTAGCTAACTCCCCACTCTTGCCATACCCATAATTAAGTAGTAAAAAAAATTTACACAAAAGTTTGCCTTAGACCGCTGTAAACTGTACATGATATATTTATATACATAGAATTGTTTACGACCAAAGCCACAAGAAAACTACCCAAGAAACCGTAAAGTACAAACTTAGGCCTAATTCTGTTCAACTTATTTGATTTGATTTATTTATTTATCTGACATATATTCTAACTTTGAGAGTTTTTCGAGTTGGATTCGAGAGATCGGGTCTGCATTGTTTGACTTGTTTTTAGACACGTCCTCTAGATAGAAAAAATACGGATTTAAAAAACTAAATTATTTATATAATTATATTGAACAGCTATGAGCAGCAATCCGAGGAGGACAGGACAAGGTCGTTGTTTATGGCTGCTACCCCTTTAACGCTACGTATGCAAAGCTCTCGCTCTCACGCCCATGCCGCCGCGCCAGCCGTGAGTCGGCCCGCTGCTCATGTAGCTGCGGCGGCGCCGGCCACTGCTCTGAATTCCGGCCCTACAAAGCATCCATGCAATTAGGGTTCTTGGTAGCCGCGTGGATAATTAGTTCGAGTCTCGACTCTTGAGCATGTCTGCTGTCTGCATGTGCATTGAGCCGATCAGTAGTTTGTTGATTTTGCCTCGATCGTCGTCGCCACACGAGGACACAGACCGGCCGATCGACTTGGGCCATGCTCTGATCAGCTTGAATCGATCTTGAGTTGTTGACGCGTGCGTGCGTGCGTAGGTGGCGGAGATGATGGTGACCAGGTGCGTGTGGGAGGCGGTGGCGCTGGTGCGCGTGGTGCTGTGGGCGCTGGGCACCAGGGCCGGCACCCTGCTGCTGTGCGGCCGGCTCTGCCTCGACGGCGCCGGCGCCGGCGGCCGCCCCTGCGTCCGCCGCTTCGCCGACATGCCGGCGGAGCGGCGGGAGGCGGCGCTGCAGAGGTGGAACCGGGCGCGGTGGCTCTTCCCGCTCAGGATCGCAGTCGCCGTCGTCAAGATCATCTGCCACTACGCCTTCTACACCATGGTACGTACGCGCATGCCCGCTGGCTATGAAATTACTACAGTATTATCATTGAATCATTGATGGATCTCTCTCAGGTTGGCAGCATGATGCATGAATGTATGCATAGCTAGCTCCTGGCATGCCCATGTTGTTCGCAATGAATTAATTGGTTACGTACCTCCAAACTAGCTCCAAAGTTCCAAGTACCAAACAGTGTCTCTGTTGTGCAATTGCGCGCCTTTGGTCCCAAACTGCATGGGGCGACCTTAGGACAAAATTAAAAAACTGACAAACCAGAGTAGCAAAACCGTCAAAAAATTTAATAGTTTTTTTCGAATGGTTTTCATGAAAACCATTGAATCACTGTGTAGCGATTTTTCCCCCCAAACCTCTGGCCACCACTTTGAACACCAGGGGAAGCAGAAATCAATCATCTATGTACTCCCTCCGTTCACAAATGATCTACGTCTAAGAGAAATCACAAAGACCAAGAAAAGCAATTAATGGATCAACTACCCATTTAATCGTAGGAATATTGCTGCGAAAGTAGTGCCGTCATTTACTCCTTCTACCTTCTCACCCAAAAAGTTGTATCCTCCCACCAATCCAAGGACTGCATGCTTGTAGCAGGCCCACAGCAGCCATAACCCCCACCTCGACATGCAATTAACTACAGCCTCGTGCAATTAAAACCAGGCTAATACGTAGATCTTTTCTGAACAAACCAAAAAAGCTTATATGTAGATCATTTGTGGACTGAGGTAGTATTGTTCTCTAGTGACCAAAAGAGAAATAAAGAGATGGAAAAGAAATACGCCTATATATCTACTACTCTTTCTAGGGGGGGAAAATAATCACTACTACGCAAAAGCCCTTTAGTATCGATTGAATATGACCTTTAGTACGGATTTTTAATGTCTAGAGGGCACCAGTACCGGTTTAACCAACCGGTACTAAATGGGTCTAGACTCGCTTTACAAAATTATGAAATATTGGAAGAACCATTGAACCAGAACTCAAACCCAACACCTAGCTCCTTTGTCACCCACGGCTCACTTTTCTAGCCAACTCACCCACTCAATCGCTTTGATATAACTAGCACATGCATGTTTTTTAACATTTTTAGAAACAAGGCATAAGACCCCCATCAATATCGATCCGCGTGCCAGCTGGCTTATACACGTCTACGAAATAAATCTTTAGCTGCCTCCAACCGGTACTGAAAGTTCGAATCGCTACTGTTGATACGAACTGGTACTGATGTCACTACCAATATCGGTTCCAATCCAACCGGTACTGATGTGCCGGTATATTAACCTAGTTTTCTAGTAGTGAATTAATGTTTCATCGACATAGACATAATGTTTATAAAACATCTCGTAACTATTTACAATTGCAGTTTATCTAAAAAATAATTACAATTGCAATTTATTTATAAATTTTAATAAATTATTTTTTAAGAAAATACTTACTGTTTGAGACGATACATAAACGCATGTGGTTTTTACGTCTCCAATATAAATAACTTTAAAAGATATACATAAGTAAAGTTCAAAAAATGATATGTTAATTAATTCTACGTGACGAAACAACACGTATAGCTAGCTTATTATTAATTAGCCTGCGAGATCACAAAACTGGAATTAATTGGGTGGCTCGACGAGAGTGGACCTGAAAGTTTTAGATCTGAAGCATAAACGCAGGCCGACAAGCTTCCCTGCGACTACAATCATCTCATGCAGCGACTGCATGATCCCTGTATAAAGCAACGTACATGTACTGTTCCTCACTGATTATAATTTTATCATGCTTATTAGTCAGACGACACAGGTCACACGTACAAGAGTGTAGCTAATTACCAGCCGGTATCACACGGTGGCACATTCGTCGTGATGTCTTTGAATAGAGGAATACTACCCGACCGGATTACATTACATTAATTCGGACACAATATATACCCCTTGTCAGGACCCTCCTTTCTTCCTCTACTTCACAACAGTGGGTGGATTGGTTTGGGAGGCTGGAGTCACGAAGCCATCATTCTCTCAATATATTCTATTCGAGTCCTCCTTCTCCCAATATTTACCTGGTTGTGCGGGTAGTGATGCTCATTTCTCTTGTAGTGCAGTTTCTAGCTCCATAGTTTAATATCTGAGAGCTAATCGGACAGTGGCTTAGATTAAAAGAAAATATTAGAAATTCATATTAAATATTAAAGTTGATATAATATATTAGAGATAAACTCTAAATCCGATCTGATATGTTAGTGATAGATTATGAGTTAGAGATAAACATTACTACCAAAATAAATCTAGCCGCGCAAACGCGCGAGCCACCTCGCTTGTTGTGAATTAAATTCCTTCTCTTTTAATCTCCTGGGCAATTTGCTTCCAAGAGCAGCAGCGAAGCTCGATGACAATCCCTCATATACCTTCCTTGCAACTGTGATCTGTCCACTGTTGGGGTCGTTAGAGGCTGCATCACACCGGCAACTGGCAAGACAAGCCACTGCTCACTTGCTCAGCTTTCAATTAGTTCAGCACTTGCCACGTAGGACCAGTTTCAGCAGGAAGCACTGAAAGGACAAGGAAAATAGTTAGTCAGATACAGTGCAGGTCCCGGTCACTGTTTGGGTGGTTAGCGGCCATGGGACCAACTGGTTTTGGCTCAGCCCGGCCCATACCAACAGCCCGGCTCATAAAAAATAATTAAAAAATAGTTTTAGAATTTTTGAAAGGACTACTAAAAGTCACGAAAAAATCATTACAAATTATCACAACATATAGGCTATATAAAAATAACAAAATTTGCTACAGTAAAAGCCAACGCAACGATACGCTGAAAAGAACAAAGCCACATAGAAAAAGAGTAGTAGAGCTCATGTAGGGGAAAAAAATTGCTGGCTCAATGGTGATCCTCCTTCTATGATTTATCGAATGGAAATATGAGATTCCTAGGACTGTAATCGAGCATATATATTCTGGCGTCATTCTATTTTATTTGATGCTCACTATTGGTGGTTTAGTATATGTGCAAATTGTGGTTAGTCAGATACATGTCACACCAAAGTAATTGTTTTAAAAAATATGCCCATAAAAAGTGTGAAATGATTTTGTCCATGACACCTTATCCAGGATTTAACATTTTTGTTTGGCATTAAAAATTCAGGAGCCGGGTAGCGGTTTCTCACAAAAATTGCTCGAAAGATGGAAAAAGGCAGATAAAATTCATATTTCAAATTTTGTATTAAGGCACCAAGTTTATTCGGGACGAAAGGCTGGACATAATTTAGAAAAAATATTGATTAGAATTGAAATACTCATAATTTAGCCTAGGACTGAATTTGGCCGAGAACCATGTTTCACACTTTCTCTACAGAGAAGTTCGGAAAACACCATTTTGGAAAGCTATGTATCTAATTAACCTTATAATTAGCCATATAAATCTAAACTCTACCTTGAAATTGTCCTCCTCCACCCTAGATCCGGCTCTACCACTCTTCAACCCAAATTTCACTCAACATTGTCCAGCTCTGCCTAGCTCTAGCCTGAGCTTTGAACTGGCATCATCCCTACTCCGCTCTAGATCCAGATTCACAATTCTCCCATGCTAGCTTTCCTCCGCCACAACTCTTATAGGCACCAACGAGTGGATGCTCTTTTGGGCGGAGCCCAAGGCAAAGTGTGATGTCTACTCACTATGTGGGCCCTTTAGCCTCTACACCAAGAATGCATTGTTGTCCTGCAATTGCCTCTGTGCGGAACATTTCATCCTGGTTTTGAGAATTTAGGGAGCAACTTTACCCTCCTTTGTACTCTATGAACCAAATCGATACTTCCTATGAACAATGCTATGAGATATGTCTTGTCAAATACATCCAAAATGTTTGTTTGTTCTTTTGAAAAAAAATCCTTTCATGCTTTCACAAGCAACTCCTAGCATTATCTAGTATTTAGATTGTGCATCAAGTTATGCCCAAAAGCCTACCCTTGCCTTTTGCACAAACCCCTTCATTTTTCCTCCCTACATGCTCCAATCCATCTTATCTCCCTCTACTCCCCTTCCTACCCATCGTGTGCTCTTGGCCTCCTGCATCATGGCTCCCTATGCGCGCATGTGACCTAGTCTCCACTGATGTCACTCAGCCAAGCTCTAGCTAGAGCTCTGTCCATGCGTCGTACAGTTCCATCCTGCTCCATCTTGGCATTCCCCAGGTCTAGCTCTGCCATGCTTCATCCCAAGCTTCGACTCAACATCGATCGTCGAGATCTAGCATAAACTCTGACTTCGAATCGTCTGCCTCCACCCTAGACCTAGTTCTACCACCCTTCGACCCAAATTCCACTCAACGTTGTCTGGCTCTACCAAGCTCTAGCCTGAGCTTTGAATCACCGTCATCCCTACTCCGTTTTAGATCCAGCGTCACAATTCTCCCATACCAGCATTCCTCCGCCCCAACTTTGCCCTCCTATCTAGCTAGATAAAAACCCCACGCAAAGATGGACAACACCCTCACCAAAAACCTCAAAACCCTAGGGTTTACGACTTTACGTCATCATTGATGGAAACGTCAAAAACCTCATTTTTTCATCGTTGTCACCGAAAACCTCCACAATGATGAAAATTATAGGGTTTCATTCAGGTGTTTCTCCATCTTCAATGAGGTTTTTGTCCATCTCGCCATTGATAGAGAACGAGGTTTTTGTCACCAGCGGTCATTGGGGGCTTGGCTTGCTTAGCGTCGGTTCGAGGCCATGGCAACGAGGCTGCCGAAGTCGAGCTTGCGGTTAAGAGAGAAAAACATATAGACCGAGAGAAAAAGATGGGGGAGTGGAGGGGGAGAAGAAAGAGCAAGAAATGGGATTTTGAAAGTAGTTGCATATACATTGGTGAAAGCGTGAAAAAGTTGTACTATTGTTTGTTACTTGTAATAGCATATATCATCACCACCATAGAATTCCAACATCGATGGGAGGTGACGTGCATTATGTGTGAGGCGGCTTGAGCGTGAGAGGTGCCATTAATTTGGAGTTTATACTGGAAACAAAACAAGTTGACACATCTCAAGAATCGCACTAGTAAAATTTCTCTCTGTTTGCGACGTGCAGGTGGACGGAAACTTGGAGAATCCAAGCTGGAAAGCAATAGGATACGGCGTGCCGGACGTGGAGGAGCGGCGGAAGGATCGAACAGAAGCAACGACGTCGCCGCGGCGTCGGCCTCTAGACAATGGCGTCGTGGAGACGAGGGAGCTGGACGACGACGCCCTAATCCGGTCACTCGCGGACAAGGGCCTCACGGTGAAGCCGGACGCTTCGGGCGCGCACCACACGGTGCAATGCGACGCCGTCGTCGTCGGCTCTGGCTGCGGCGGAGGCGTGGCCGCCGCGGTGCTCGCCTCCGCGGGGCACAAGGTCGTCGTCGTCGAGAAGGGCGACTACTTCGTCGCCGAGGACTACACCTCCGTCGAGGGCCCCTCCACGGAGCGCCTCTACGAGCAGGGGGGCGTCTTCTGCACGACGAACGTGACGACCGTCTTATTCGCCGGCTCGACGGTCGGCGGCGGGTCGGCGGTGAACTGGTCGGCGTGCATCCGCACGCCGGAGGAGGTCAGGCAGGAGTGGTCTCAGGAGCACGGGCTGCCGGTGTTTGGGAGCCTGGCGTACGTGCAGGCCATGAACGCGGTGTGCGCCCGGCTCGCCGTCACCGACGGGTGCCGGGAGGAAGGGTTCCAGAACAAGGTGGTTCGCCGCGGGTGCGAGGCGCTCGGGCTGCGCGCCGACGCCGTGCCGCGCAACTCGTCGGAGGGCCACTTCTGCGGCAGCTGCAACCTCGGGTGCCCCACCGGCGACAAGCGAGGCACCGACACGACGTGGCTCGTCGACGCCGTCACCTGCGGCGCGGTCGTCCTGACCGGGTGCAAGGCCGAGCACTTCATCCTCGACGCCGCCTCCGGCGGCGGTGGCCGGGGCAAGAGATGCATGGGACTGGTGGCGACGTGCGCGAGCAATGGCATCACCAAGAAGCTGCGCATTGAGGCGAAGGTGTCCGTGGCGGCGTGCGGGGCGCTCATGACGCCGCCGCTGTTGCGCCGGAGCGGGCTCAGGAACCGGCACATCGGCCGGAACCTGCACCTCCACCCCGTGTCCATGGCGTGGGGATTCTTCCCGGAGAACAAGCAGGAGCCGCCGCTCGCCGGCAAGTGCTACGAGGGCGGGATCATCACGAGCGTCCACCGCGTCACCGACCGCACCATCATCGAGACGCCGGCGCTCCAGCCGGGTGCCTTCGCGTCGCTGATCCCCTGGGAGTCCGGCCGCGACATGAAGGAGCGGATGCGGCGGTACGCGCGCACCGCGCACGCGTTCGCGCTGGTGCGCGACCGCGGCGCGGGGTTCGTAGACCGCGAGGGCCGCGTGCGCTTCACCCCGAGCCGCGCCGACGCCGACGAGCTCCGCGCCGGCCTGCGGCGCGCGCTGCGCATCCTGGTGGCCGCCGGCGCCGCCGAGGTGGGCACGCACAGCAGCGACGGCCGCCGGCTGCGGTGCAAGGGCGTGCGCGCCAAGGAGCTGGAGGCGTTCCTGGACGAGGTGAAGGTCGAGAAGGGGGCCATGTCGCCGGGGACGGACAGGTGGGGGCTCCTGGCGTCGGCGCACCAGATGGGGAGCTGCCGGATGGGCGCCACCCCCAAGGACGGCGGCGTCGACGGCGGCGGCGAGAGCTGGGAGGCGGTGGGGCTGTACGTGTGCGACGGCAGCCTCCTACCCACAGCCGTCGGCGTCAACCCCATGATCACCATACAGGCCATTGCGTACTGCCTCTCCAATGGCATTGCCGATTCGTTGGCCCAGGACAAGGCACGGTAACCGTCTCCAGATTCACATTCAAGAATCCAAGACTAATAGGTTGAGTTGAGCAAGGCAGATTGCCTGTCCTTTTCTCATCATCAAGCTTAGGCTTTACGTGCAGAAGCAAAAAAATCATAAATTTAGCGTAAAGTTCTGAATTTGAAGAAGTGAAATAATCGTGACAGTTGAGTGATCCTTGATGAAACCAAATACTCCCTCCTTTCCAGTATGTAAGACATAATTTGATTTTCGTGAATACCAAGAAAACCGTGTATAGCACTTGTGATTTCTGATTTGCCCCTAATTAATTGCCCCTAATTAATAAGATGATTTTTTATCAGCACTCATGCATGGGAAGGAAATATCAGCGCAAGAAAATAATACGATCCTAGAATTAATTAGTTTCCTACACAGCGAAGGGTATTTCTGAAACTTCCGAACGATCAATGCAGCTGCGCCTTATATATTGAAAAAAAAGTGAAAACAAATTATGCCTTACATACTGGAAAGGAGGGAGTATGATTTTAAGGGTGCATGAAACTATAAGTAGTCCAGTGTATGAGCGTGAGTGGTGTTGGTTAATCAAGTTTAATAACCCTGTCCATGCTGATGCATCGTGCAGAAGATTCCTGAGATATGTCCGATGTTATTGCTCACAAAATTATATACAAAGCAGCGCTGGTATGGGCACTGTGTCCAATTGGGAATAGACTAAACAATCTATCACCAATATTCTAGCTCAACACAAAAATTAACGGGGACAGGAGAAAATACAGTATCCAAATTATTCTGGGAACTGTTTAGTCAGTCAAGAATCCCTTGCAATACTCCCACATTAGCATAAGACTGTTCAGATGAACCATCATCCATTGACATATCGACTCTAGCGCAAAACTGCCGCAAACCTCCATACTTCTAAGCACTCATAACTTCATAAGGGCCATCGATATGGTGCCTGTAAGTTTCAGTATAGGAATCGTAAGCAAAACATACTTGACCTCTTGATGAGTATTGCATCAGTACAAGAACATTGTACATCACTATCACTCATCTATTAAATCTTTAAAATTGAAGAGAAATGAGACAATAGAATATAAAAGATCTGGGAAAACCTAACAATGCTTCAATATTATCTAGGTATGAAGCACAAGCAACAAGAAAAGAAACATTGAGGATGTCATTTACAGAAATGAGTGGTTTAGCTATAAACAATAAATTTTGTCTAACAGCTTATGGCTTTTCAGAGGTCTAGTAGGATAGAAACGAAAACAAATTCAGAATGTTTCTGGAGTCTGGTTTACCTGCTCTATGAACACCATTCTCGTGCATTCTGGAACATGCGCAACCAAGGACTGGGACCACCCCTCTCAACCTGCCATTCCTTGGGATACCATGGATATTGCCACATCATGAAGGAACGCTCTGGGTGTGGCATCAAAGCAAGGTGCCGTCCATCGGGGGAGCAAAGGGCCGCAATACCAAGTGGAGAACCGTTGGGGTTGAAGGGATAGACCTCTGTGATGTTATTAGCATCATCACAATATCGCAGAGGAGCCAGATTAGCCTTGACAACACCAGATAAAACATTTTCATCTGGGAAGAAGGCTCTCCCTTCACCATGAGCACTCCAAATGCCCAAAGTAGAGCCTTCCATACCTTTGAACATCATAGCCGGAGAATCCCCTATGACCACACTGGTAAACCGGCACTCAAACCGCCCAGATTCATTGTGAATGAACCTTGGCTGAGACATGTCTCCACCTGCACCAAGGGAACCTCCAATATCAGGTCCTGGCACCCAGCCAAGAAGAGCCATGAGCTGACAACCGTTGCACACTCCAAGGCTGAATGTGTCTGGCCTGTTGTAGAAGTCCTGGAACTGCTTTATGAGGGGTTGGTTAAATCTAATAGACGCAGCCCAACCCTTCGCTGAATCTAGAACATCTGCATAGCTAAAACCACCAACAAATGCAATTCCCCTGAATTCCATTAGAGATGCCTTCTGATTCAAGAGGTCTGACATTGTGATGTCCCATGGTTCAAAACCAGCAGCATGGAACGCGGCAGACATTTCCCTATCGCTGTTGCTCCCTTCTTCACGAATGATGGCAACCTTTGGTTTTGAGGATGCAGTCAATATTTTCTTATCTGTGAATATGGGAGTGAAAGACAAATGCCATGAAGGTGGCATTCGGCTTTTTAAGCCTTCTTTCTCAAGCATGACACAAGACTTCAGCCTTTGTAACTCCTCAAGTTGGAAGCTTGTTTCCTCCCACAAATCCCTGAGGTCTGAAGTTCTTTCCTTCAGGCACACCTCATCATGAACAACCAGCTCTATTTCTGGTGTTGTACATACTTCTCCAATTACGTTAGCAGAAACCCCTGCAGTTTGAAACTTCTGCTTTACAACATCAAGGTCATTTGCATGAACTTCAATGATAAGACCAAGCTCCTCAGCGAAAAGTGCTTGAAGAAGGTCATTATTTTTTAAGTCTATGTTCAGGTGAACACCACAATTGCCAGCGAATGCCATCTCAAGAATAGTAACAATAAGCCCACCATCACTAATATCATGACCGGCAGAAATAAGACGCTCACCGAGCAATTCCTGAACAACCTCAAAGACTTTCTTCAGGTAAGGAACATCTATGTCTGGACAGTCATTTCCAATTTGGTCAAATGCCTGCGCGAGAGCAGAACCACCAAGTCGTCGTTTTCCTTTAGCAAGGTCAATATGCAGCAGAATTCCATCCTTCCCAAGCTTTAAATCGGGAGTAACTGTCAAAGTTATATCAGGGCATGTTACATAAGCACTGATGACAAGATTTCCTGGAGCCTTGACAACTTCGCCATCACATTGAGCTGCCATAGAAAGACTGTCTTTTCCTCCATCTATTGCAATACCAAGCTCAATCATGCAGTCTGCCAATGCAACTGCAGCATCATACATATCTGCTCCTTCTCCATCAAGTTTAGCAGCATACATCCAGTTACCGCTGGCTTTGACATCAGCAAGCGATGTAACTTTAGCCCAAACCAGATTGGTCAAGGCCTCCCCAACAGCAAGCCTTGCCATGGCCTTGGGATTCAGTAAACCCTTTATTGGTTGTTCTCCAATGGAGCAAGCACCACCCGTCAAATCTGTATATGTTTGTGCAATTACAGCAACATCAGCAAGTGGAAGTTGGAGCGGACCAACCGTCTGTTGTTGTGCAACAAGACCTGTCACACACCTGTCAACCTTTGTTGTCAAGAAACGCTTTGAGCATACAGATGGGAGCTTCAATACTCTCTTAAGAACATCCATTAGTGTGACCTCAGGTGCAATGTCTAAGGGCTCACTCAATCGAGAAACTCGCTTGAATTCAAAGGTCTTCTGAGGCATATCTCCTAAAACCTTTTCAAGCTCAAGATTAACAACCAGGGGCGGAGTAGGAAGGCCATTCAACTTGGCATGCTCAACAGCAGCACTGTCAATCAAAACAATCTTTCCACTACCATCGATTTCCCCAATGACAGCCATTGAAACTCTCTCCCTCACACAAAGTGACTCCAGCAGGCTTCTGCTCTCAGGCCTAACCAATAACGCGTCTTGTTCCTGGTATTCAGCACCCCAAATCTCTAAGACAGACAATGTGTGATCACCAACAACAATTGAGCGGATATCAATCTCGGCACCCTTAGGATAGATTATTTCTTTCACAACATTGCAATTTCCTCCAGCTCCCTGGTCATGAATGCTGATAATTGGGTTCTTCTCTCCCATTTCTGCACATGCTCTGATCACACGGTACAGTTTCTGTGCCATCTCAGCGTCTCCGCGCTGCACTGCATTGAAATCAAGCTCTGCATCATTCTGTCCACTAACCATGCTTGAGGCAGCACCACCACCCATACCAATTCTGTATGCAGGGCCACCAATCTTCACAACTAGCATGCCAATTTCTGGATCCCCCTTTGATATGTGCGAGTGGTCAATCTGCCCGATTGCTCCACTGAACATGATTGGCTTCAGCCATTCACGACGCTCCCCATTTGGCAACCTTGTGCCAAAATTTCTTGTAAATCCCTGAATTAGAGGCTCACCAAATTTGTTCCCATAGTCAGAAGCACCATCACTAGCATCAATAAGAATCTGCAAAGGAGAAGCCAAGTTTGTTGGGTATGAAAACGATGAATCCTCCCAGGGTGCATAGGATTCTTCGATCCGAAGATTTCCAACACAATAACCAGCAGTGGATGCAACGACAAAAGAGCCCTTTCCAGTGGCATGTGTATCTCTTATGCGACCACCTGCACCTGTCTCAGCTCCTGGATAAGGTGCCACGGCACATGGAAAATTATGGGTTTCTGCTGTGAATAAAATGTCAAGCTCTCGCATCATAAGGGTTAATGGCGAAGTGGAACCCGGTAAGACTGGACGTAGATGGTTTACCGGATGTCCTTTTATTGCACTTGAATTATCCTTAAATCCAATGACCGAGTTACTAG
Source organism: Raddia distichophylla (assembly GCA_005191435.1). Classification (NCBI taxonomy): domain Eukaryota; kingdom Viridiplantae; phylum Streptophyta; class Magnoliopsida; order Poales; family Poaceae; genus Raddia; species Raddia distichophylla. Next base: position 992,375 of record SPJY01010914.1, on the reverse strand, counting down.
GGTTGGCCTTTAATGGGCTCTTCACTAATTGAAACAAAGTTCTAGCCATGGTATCTCCATCTATCACGAGTTTTCCGTTAAAAAACCAATGCCTACTGTGCTCACTATTGGATTGTGCTATATCAAAAAGTTCCACCGTAGTTGGATTTCGTTTGATGTCATCTCTGAACAGGTGGGTATAGTATTTGACATCTTGTTCATCAAAAGCAAGCCCCATTTTCACATTTATTTCTTCCAATGCTTCCCTTCCCCTTTCAATGACCGGTACGACACTGACAGGTTCTGGAATTACATCAGACTGAAATGATGTGAGCTTGCTAGGATAAACACACTCTGTCATTCTGTCATTCAAAGCAGTAAAGCTGTTGAGTTGGCTTTCATCAAGTGGGGCACTACCAGGCTGAAGGCGCAATAGATATGTTCTGGACCTCTCTAAACGAGTTACTTCCACCAATGATAGAGCTTTACAAATCGAGACAGCGTTGGTAGAGAAAGCTGTTGAAAATGTCATCCGCGGACCAACCTCAACAAGGAAAGAGTAAGGGTTCCTAGAGGCTTCTTCCTCTAGAAAGCTCCCTGTTTGTAAGTTTTGAGGTTCATAGGTTTCTGCTAGAAGCCACTGAAGTGTTGACAGCTTCTCCGAAGTTAGTGCATTCTCCAATTCAACATTGAAGCATTGCTCGGTCTTTATGTCGATAATACTACAAGAAACCTTTGCCTGCACTATTCTGAGTAGCTCCTCGGACTCGCTCTCTTGAAGAAACGGTTTACGGTAAAAGTGAATAATCCTTGAACTTAATTCCACCTCATCAACAGATCCCTCGACCAATGGGCTATTAACACCCCTGGATACTGCAGCACTGGGGGCAGGCATTGATCTGATGTTCGGGAGTGCAACTCTTTGATTAGGTAACCTGCAAAGATGCCGTAGGTCCAAGCAGCGTCGAAGCATCCGTGACCTTCTGAAGCAAGGATTCCTTGACGAGATGAAACCAGGTCTTTGCTTTCCCTAAACAGAGCACAAACAAACACAAGACAACGATTAATGACAGAAAAGGAGACGCACAAGTTGGTGCTAATCCAGCTCAGTGCATACCATACTACTACTTGGAAAGCATTCAAGACGTAGCATATCACTTCCTGCCATCGCACCAGGAGACGCCATGCTTCAGGCTGGCCCAAGACAATTCGGCAACCTGCAAAGCACGGAGCAGCAGCGAATCAGGAACCGCTGAATCGGCCACAGCTCTAGGCAAAGAATCATCCCCGTCAGTCTCAGATGTTTGCTGCGGCCGGCTTGATTCGGTCAAGGCGAGGAGGGAGACCGGGCAGCGCCGCCATCGACTGGGGGAGGGGAACGAGGGAGCCGGGGAGCGCCGCGGCGCAGAGAGAGAGGGAAGGAGGTCTGAGGAAGAGTTCCCCACCCGGTGGCGCCGGCGGCGGCGCCCCCGCACGAGGTGGATGTCGGCGTCCGAGGCACACCGCCGCGCGCTGGTAAGAGGAGGGGGAGGGGGAGGGAGAGGGCAGTAGGGGTAGGGGTTTAACCGAGGTCGCTCTGGGGCATAGGATTATTAGGGGTGCAACTCTCTCGTACCGATGGATACGTTCCAGAGGAATGGGTCGAACCGGGCGGCCTGCTACCGTTCACTGGGCCGGTTCTAAGATGAATCGGCCCGGCCCGTGTTTGCTCTTTGGCCTACCGGTTATGCTACCATGGCCTGGTTCGTTATTAGTACTAGGCTTTTTCTGGTTGTTGAGAGGCCGGTCCCAGTGTTTGGAGAGCCTGGTCCGAAGGAGACTATCTATGGCTGTTTCAATTCAACAGAGTACACGTTTTATCAAACTTATATTATAATACTAGAGGTAAACGCGCTGCGCTGCGCCGTCTTGTTTACAGAAACTGCTAATGCAAACCAAAGTATTACGGAAGGAACAGTAGGTAAGCACGTGGTAGTCAGCCGCACCACACGAATGGCAGAGGATGGTAATTCGTTGAAACATCATGTGCATCTACAAAGAGCAGAAGAGTCATCCTACAATGCGGCACAAATACAAAGGGCAGAATCACAAGGACGCAAGGACACAAACAAGGGCAGCAAGGCCCAAAATGAAGCAGAAAAGCACAATTGCACAAAAACAAGAACTACAAGGGTTTTTCTGCAACATCACCAAGGCTAGGAGGAGACGCACGCGTCCCGGACGGGGAGATGACACGTCAGGGCAAACAGCAGGGAGTCCAGAATTTGGTAAAAGACCGACGTGGGCTCAGCAGGACCGTCGATGACAACCAGAGAAGGGCGACGATAAAAAGCTTATGTGGACAGGCCGACGAAGCAGCTTACAAAAGCGCTACGCGCTATATAGCGAAGGGGAATGCATCCCATATAGTACGCATCCATGTGATCGTCCTCATCGACCAGGTATGGCTGGAGCTTCCCCAACTTCGACAAGATCTCTCTTATGCCACCTAGAGCCACCGTCGTGTCATGGGCGCACCGCCTGTCATTGATTTGATCGAATTAGACAATATATTTTTAGCAAAATAAGGCCAACGTTTTTTAGCATCAATGCCACCACACCCCAAATATAGGGGAATAGCCCTGTATTTATAAGGTCCAAGCTCCGACCATGCTATCATATAAAATTACATGAGTGATTACAAAAATACCCCTGAAAGTGCATCTAGGCCCCTTGTGAGTTTTGGTGATAGATGACAGGCATATTAAAGATCTAATCAAGTTTGTTTAGTGTTGGACAGTTTTAAATTAGAAAATGGATGTGTAGGACTCTTGGAGACCGTAAAGATTAAAGGAGAAGACGACGTTTGTTTGTAATTTTAGTGTAAATCTTTTCTTTTGAATTGAGTTTAAGGACACGCCGTACTATTAAGAGGGATGCGACGGAAAACCAATTTTAGAAGTTCTAAGTACTCTTGGTCGAAGAAACTTGACACACTCTTTCCACCAAATCACTTTGAGGGAGTTTTCTTTAAAAATATATCGGACTATCCGATGTTGGTCCGGAACATTCCGATTGACCCATCTCTGTCTCCAGTCGCAAAAAAAATCAGAATATTCCGATGTTGGTCCGGAACATTCCGATATAGTCCGAAACTATCCGTTGCTTGTTCCGATTGACCCCTCTCTGTCTCCAGCTACAAAATTATCGAAACATTCCGATGTTGATCCCAAACATTTCGATATGAACCGGAAAAATCCGATCCTTGTTCCGATCGACCCCTCTCTATATCCATTTGCAAAATTATCGGAACATTCTGATGTTGGTCCGGAACATTCCGATATGAACCGGAAAAATTCGATGCTTGTTCCGACCGACCCCTCTCTGTCTCCAGTTGTAAAAATATCGGAACATTCCGATGTTGGTCCAGAATATTCCGATATGGACCAGAACTATCCGTTGCTTGTTCCGATTAACCATTCTCTGTCTCGCTGTAAAAATATCGGAACATTCCGATGCTAATATCGGACTATCTGATATCTGTCAACAGTAACGGCTAGTTTGAGAGCGTGGGTATTTATTCCCCTCCTCTTCCCACCGGCCAGGGTTGCCTTTCACTCATTTTCTCAACTGAGCACTTATTGCAACCCTAGCTAGCTCTCCACCTTCCATCTTCACTCCACCATTAATTCCATTGATTGCATCTTTGAGTGGGTGAAGAAGCTAGATCTAGAGACTTCGTGTTGATTAAGCTTCGATCTTGAGCACTTGATTCATTCTCCAAGTTGGGTTTCCGCCGGATTCGTTACTCTTGGAGTTTGAGAGCTCCTAGACGGTTAGGAGTCGCCCTAGAGCCACCGGTGCTTCGTGTGGTGGCCGGGGAGAGTTTGTGAAGGCCGGTTTCGCCTCCGAAAGGGAAGAATCCATTGAGTGATACCGGGAGTGCTTAGTGCAACCCGAGAGGTTAAGGGTCAAGAGGGACCCCGGCTCAAGTGTGACCGAGCCGCCTCAACGGAGACGTAGGATCCCCTCAAGGATCCGAACTTCGGAAACAACTACTTCGAGTCTTCGTGTGTTTGTGGATTCCTCTTGTTCATTCCTTTTTGGATTGCTAGCTAACCCTATTTGGTGCAGGATTTACTGTTCTATCTCTCTAGTTCATTATCCCTAACTTCAGAAATATCGGACGTTCAGATTCGAGATCAGATAGTCTGATTCATATCGGACTATCCGATAGTGACATCGGAACATCCGATATTGACTTGTTCCGCTGCGTTGTTTTTGCTGTAAAATTTTATAAAGTCTATTCACCCCCCTCTAGACTACATCTCGATCCTTCAACCCCTATGTTTTGCAGTGGGGATCAAGGCATTACATCAGAAGGCTTTGCCCTTCAATATTTATCTACTCCTCTCCTCCTTTTAGTGCACACCCCCTAATCCCGAAGGGCGACAGGGTCACGGGCGCCTTCGAGCATCGCCCTCCAGGTGCCCCGCGCAAGTGCGCTCGTCTTCTGCCGCCCTCCGCCCGCCCTGTTGTGGTGCTGCCGACCAGTCATGTTGGTCCATTTATAGGGTTGTTGACACAAAAAGCATAGCATTTATAGGTTGGTCCATTTACTTCTCAATTTAGTATTACTCTAACATGACAACAAAAAAAACATGACATTTGTATGTCGTAAGTTGATGTATTTGCTTTTATTACTCTTGCTGGTGGTAATAACAAGTGTTGAAAGAATATTTTCCGCAATGAATTTTGTGAAAAACAAGTTGAGAAATAGCATGGATAATCAATTTTTCAATGATTGTTTGATGACTTACATTGAACAAGATATCTCCTCAAAGATATCGGATGATGATTTGATAGAGCGTTTCCAAGCCTTGAAGACTCGCAAAATATTATTATAAAGTGAATTTCTAATTTCATTGATGTATTGCCATTTTTATTGTAATATTTCGCGTTATATAACTTCTGTGTTGATTTTTTTTGTAATTTTTACGGTTGTGTGCTATATTTGTAATTTCATAAAACTTTAGTTTTTTACCCTAAGATCTAAGTGTATGCCCGCTCACTCAAAATCCTGGATCCGCCACCAAGAGCAGAGCTAAAAGCTCCGAGTAAGTGCTGAGGACGAAGCAGCTGGGTGGAGTCTCGGCGTATGGGCAGCTGGAACGGGGGAATGCGGTTGAAATCCGGCAAGATGGGGATGAATTTGCCTCGTACCTGTTACAAAATCATCACGCACAAACGCCGCCGCCGTCTCCGCCATGGCTGATGATTTTTTATTTTTCGCGCGCGAGGACATAGGTGATCGAGAGGTGGCCGGTGCGCGCGCCTCGGTACGTGTGTCGCCCTCCGAGTTGCAGTGTCGGACCCGAGTCAGAATCGCACTAATTGCTTGAACGCAAAGCAAACCGGCGAATCAACCGACCTTCTTCTTCCACCGACCTTCTTCTTCCACCACTGTATATATATACGTGTTCCATTTCCATGAAAGATCACTTCTTTGATCTTTCATCTTTGTGGTGCCATATGCCTCTACTCTTGCTTTCCCCAGCTCGACGAGGCAGCGTAGCTAGCCCTGCGCCCCTGCTACATCGTGAAGGCCCATGGCGCTGCAGACCGCGCTCCGGCGCCGCGCCGCCGGAAGGATGGCCAAGATCAAGGCGCGCCGCCGCGAGACCACTGCTGATTCGCTTCACGTGTACCCTGCTACGCGCCGCGTGGGGCCGGCGGGCCGGCGGGTGGAGGCGCCCGCCCCCGCCAACGACGCCGGCAACGGCAACGTCGTCGCCGCCGCGCTTCTCGGCCGGCGAGAGGCGGCGACGGTCGCGTTCATCGAGGCGCACGCGGGCCGCAAGGACAAACTGCTGGTGTCCTCCAGGCGGCTGGCAATCCACGTCCGTGCCGACGCCATGCGGTGCCTGACGGTGCCCCTGTCCCAGGACGGCCCGGAGAGGCAGCTCTCCGGGCCGCTCCTGGACGCCGCCGTCGAGCTGCTCCGCCACCGTCAGGGCGCCGACCACCGCCGGAACGGTCGCCGGGTCCTCCTGCAGCGCGTCGAGGAGCAGGACTGGCTCGAGCACCTGAGCGGCCTGCCAACGACGGACAAACACCTCGCGGAGGAGCACCGCGCCGACATGGCCGCGACGGCCGGCGAGTACCTCCGCCACGACATGGTGTTCTTCCCGGTGAACTACGGCGGCCACTTCTTCGTCGCCGTCCTCGACCTCGACGAGGGCGCGTACCAGGTGCTGGACTCTGGCAACCATGCGCGCTACTTCGGCGCCCGGTTCTACGAGCTGGCGCTGTCCAGGCTACGGGACGGCGTGGGCCGGTGCATGGAGGCCGCCGGCCGGCCGGACGTCGCCGGCTGGGGGCTGCGACCGGTGGCGGGTGAGCAGACGGACGGATCGTCGTGCGGCCTGTTCGCGCTCAAGTGCATGGAGCTGTGGGACGGCGAGGCGCTGACGCAGAGCTTCGACATGGACGACGTGCACGCGCTGCGGACGAAGCTGGCCGAGGACCTCATCTTCTGGGAGCTAAACGAGATGCACGGCGTGAAGGAGGAGATCGAGTCGAAAACGACGTAGATGCATCCATCGATCTACTGCCTTTGTAATTGTTGTAGCATGTACATGCATGCAAGAACGTGGAGACTAAAGCTGTAGAAGAATCGAACCATGTATACATGTGTTTGGTAAACCTCGACTGTAATCAAGCATTCATTCGATACCAGGAAACATTATTCTTATACCAGTTGGGAAGAATCTTTGTGTACGAGCCATCCGGGACTCAAACACGGAACCTCAACCTCTTGAGACCTCGTAACTCTCAACTCACTCTTTTAGAGCATCTTCAATTGTGTAGCTAATCACTGGCTATAAGAAGTGACGTGCTATCTATAGCTAGCATATAGACAACCCATACAATGGACTAGTTATAACATTGTCTACAAGATTAAATGTGGTCTCATATGTAATAAATGGTAAATGTCTTGGAATCAGCTATAGCCTGGCTGTAAGATACTAGTAACTAGCTCACTCTTCTTCTCTCCTCCACATAAGCAAAAGATGAGTTGGAAGTTTTATAGCTAGCTAACATGGCACCATTAGAGATACTCTTAGCCAACCCATCCACCCCACGTGTATTGATATTACAAGGACATCCCTTCCTTTTGAACATTTTCGAAACGAGGCATCAGCGTTGGTTCATAACACGAACTTGTACTGATGGGCGCCCGTGCCAGCTGGCCTAGACCCGCCTGCCAAAGGACTCATTAGTACCGGTTCATATCACGAATCGGTATTAATGTGAGGGCCCAATCAGTACTAATGTCTTGGAGCCACGAACTGGTACTAATGCCACTATCAGTACCAGTTCATGTTCAATCGATGCTGATGGACCGGTATCTATGCGTAGTTATCTAGTAGTGATTCGGTGCCAATTCAGCATGCATCCAACATGCTACTCTTACCTATTTGTCAGCCTCACCGCGTCAGTTATTCGGTCCTGTGTTTTGGAATTGAACTTGAACATATCCATTGGAATTGTTTAAAAAAACTACATTTTTTACATAATAGAAATGTATTCCAAGTTTTCAACCTCTACGTTGTAGGTGTATGCGACACCTTACAAGTTACAACTGAAAAGCTGTTGAAAGAATATGAAAAAATAAAACTTCCAAACATCACTAATACGATTATTATTTATTAAATAATAAATAATAATCCTACATGCTGACGTTGAGAAAAAAAAAGAGCGTGGGACGGAGGGGAGTGTCCACACGTCAATCGACTAAAAAAACTAAGATTTTGGTCGACTTATCTCTCCAGTTGGTTAAGTAAACTTAGAGATAGATAACATAATACCCTGCATGGAAACTTTATTAGGTAGCATTATCACTATAGGAAATGATTTCTGTGTCGGTGGCCGCAAAAAGAAATGTCGGCGGCCAGACTCCCGACGACAGGCTATGTCGGCGGCCAAAAACAGTGCCGACAACAGAACCAGCATCAGGTCACCAGTGACGTCGGCCAACAGAGGGCCGATGACACTATCTGCCATGCGGGGGGCACGATATCGGATTTATGAATTTTTGTTCCCGCCAAAAGGGTTTTGTCCGCGGCCGAACAAGCTGTATCGTTGGCTCTAACCCAGACGACAGTCTGTGGATACCAGTGACGTCGGCCAACAATGGGCCGACGACACTTCCTGCCCTGCCAAGAGCACGTTTCAGGATTTTTGAAATTCAGTTCCCGCCAAAAGTGTTTTGTCCAGCGAGAGACATAGCCAAAAGGGGGGAGGAGCTTTGTCGGCGGCATCAGGAGGCCGACGTCATAGGCAAGCCAAGCCAAGCCAAGGCGGCGGCGGCAGGGGGGAAGGGCTTTGTCGTCGGCCAAGCCAAGGCCCACGTCAATCGTTTGGTCTATGACGTCGGCCTTGGCTTGGCCGACAACACAACTCCTCCCCCCTTCCACGGCCGGTCGATATTTTTCCGAGCCCACGACCCCTCCGTCCCAAACCTCGTAGGGTCTCTCTAGAATTCTAAAGGGTACGTAACGCAACAAAGATCATACCGCGCTCCTTGTTCGTATACGGAACTCCGACGTGTTTGGTAGTAGTGTGTGAATTGCAAGCCGATCGAACGATATGAAGGAACCTAAGGCCGAGAGGGGGGTGAATCGGACTATTTCAATTGTTACTTTTGTTGCACTTAGTCACTTAAACAAGTTAAGGGCACACAGCTAGCGCATGAATTACTACACAAGTCTAGTAGGCGGAAGCAATCAGAGCACAAGTGTAGGAGGCACAAAGGCACTCGCAGGCAGTGGATATCAAGGTGCGATAAGTAAATGAGACAGAGAGGCGCAAACCGATCTTTTTACCGAAGTTCGGTGCTCAACACATGAACACCTACGTCTCCGTTGAGGAAACTTCTCACACAGAGAAGTCGGGACTCTCTCGTCCCTAACCCTCAATCCACTGGTGGTAGCTCTTCACCAACACATGGTAGGCGAGCTCCAAACCTTCACAAGGAAGCGAGTGCTCTCACACGCGAGGACCCCGAAACACCGACTTCACAAACGAAACCGACCTCGAGCACACCGAGGATTTAGCACATCTCCGACGCAATGGAGAAGAGCACCTTGGGAAGCAAGGTGGCCGCCGACGCGATGGCGGGCTTTGCACACCCCGACGAACGGAGAGGAAGCACCGTGGGAAGCACGATGACCTTCACGAAGAAGGGTTTGCTTGTGGTACGGTTGATGGAGCTTGGCGATGACGACGTCTCCCGGTAGCAA
>SPJY01010914.1:914487-979822 GCA_005191435.1 Raddia distichophylla | reverse complement strand
TGCCTATTTGTGATGTATTTTGGACTCTATGGACCTAATGTGATGTAATTGGACAATTTGAAGTCTTATCGGTGAATTGTTTGTTTACAAATGGTGTGAATGTGTATGTGCTCGAAATTGTGGTGTCGAGCAGCTGATTATATGTGGATATTGTGAGAAAATTTGTGAATTGGAATTCTGTTGTGTAATATGAATTTTTGCAGGTTGAAATTGGGTTTTCATATCAATTTCCTACAATTTTTTCTGCAGGATCAATAGCAGTGACGTCGGCCTTGTCACTGCCGACGTCATTAGCGGTGACCAGGGGGCAGGGGGGAGGGGGTTTTTGTCGTCGGTACTTCTCTGGCCGACGTCACTGAGGTGGAGGCTGTGTCGGCGGCTTCTATGTGGCCGACGTCAAAGAGGGGGGCCTGGGGGCAGGGGACAGGGAGGGTTATGGTAGAAATGACGTCGGCCTGATCTGTAGCCGCCGACGCTGAGTTGGGGGCTATGTCGGCGGCCCTTGTGTAGCCGACGTCAAAGAGGGGGGCAGGGGCGGCCAGGGAAGGAGGGGAGGGGAGGGCAGTGACGTCGGCCACATCTCTGGCCGACGTCACTGGTTTGGAGGCTGTGTCGGCGGTCTTTTGTTAGCCTACGTAAAAGAGGAGGGGCTTGGGGGGGCAGGGAGCAAGGAGGTGGAGTGTAGCAATGACTTCGGGATTTTATTGGCCACCGACAAAAGTGAGCAGTGTCATCCCAGCTGTGTCGGCGGAGCTGTGTCGTCGGCCAGCCGCCGACATAGGCCTATGACGTCAGTTTTTTGGACCAATGACGTCGGTTCTGGCTGCCGACACTGAGTTTGATTCCTGTAGTGTATGTAGCCGATGCATAATGTTGCCGTATCTGAACTCCATAAGGCCCAACAAAACTAGGCCCCGCAAAGGGGAGCACCTCGAGCTATGGATAACCAAGGACTCTTGGGCCCTTAACCATAGATAGCTTCGTTGTGAGACCACGGGTTCAACCCACGCGAACCCGCACCGTTTCAACCCGAACCCAACCCGTTTTAAATATATATCCACCCCAATCCAACCCAAAAACCTTCTCAACCCGTTTCCACCCGATCCGAGTCAACCCGAGCTTCAACCCAACCCATTTGCCCCGTTTTAACCCAACCCGTTACCAGGCCTACCCACAGGGTTAGGTCGAACGATGTTAGCAAGATGTAATCCAATGCCCAAAAGCTCTGCTATGCTCAAATGGATACAATCGGGCGCCCGTGCCGTGTTGCTTTTTTATACCCGGGGAAATCCGACCCATTGGAACTGCCAATTTTCCCTGCCAAATTTCGTCATTCCAAAATAAGGATTTTTTTGTGAGTTTCAAATTCATTGAATGAAAGGGCGGGATTCCTCCACTAGCCGGATTATGCGAGCTAGCCGTTGGGGCACTTTTCGCCCGTTCTATCGACATGATATTTATGGTCCATCATTTGGAAGGGCGGGATATATATCACACACTATGGAACGGCAATGGGCACCTACTTTTTAATTTTATTAAACGGATGTTTATTTATTTTATTCTGGAAAAAATTTGAAAATTTGAAAATTTCACTGAATTGCCCCGTCTGGGCCAAACTACCAAAGGCATAGGACCCATTGTCCGGCAATGATCTAGTGGGCTTATTGTGGCCTATAGTCAAGTTCGAGGCTCAATGCCAACTCGCCCCACATGAAGCCCACACATCTCTACTCCACCCTTTCTTTCAAGTCTCCGGCGAAGTCTCCCCTCGCGCTCCGCATCTCGACGGCGACGAGCTCAGTACAGCAGCACCCTCGGCAAATCCCTCTTGATGCGGGGTTCCGTGGCTGCCTCCGCCTCCGCGTAGCCTGAGAGGATCCAAGCCGCGCGACGGCCTCGGATCGACGCGTCTCCACTCCTATGGCGGCGGCGCGAGGGGCCCGATCTGGCGTTTCGGGGGCAGCCCTGGTGTTGGCCGTGGTAGTGCTTCTCGTGGGATGCCTCGCCGGGGGCGTCGCCTCGGCCGAGATTCGGCGGCCGAAGAACGTGCAGGTGGCTCTCCGGGCCAAGTGGGCGGGCACGCCGCTGCTGCTCGAAGCCAAGTGAGTGGTTTTCCGCTTGATGCGCTGGTGTATGCGTCTCCGGTTGATCGTGATGCGTCATTTCGACTTAGTTATAGTGGGTTTCAGTAAATTTGGCATGTGGAGTTTAGGACTGAGATCCTGGCTCTTGTGAAAGCTGGGAGTGAGTGAGCCAATCCGTTGATGCCTACTAAATATGTTTAGCTAATTGGGTTATGGAAATTCGGAGTTGATCTTGGGGGAAATTTGCAGTTGTCTACTGTGGATCACCCCAGTTTTTGGATAGACCCGAGGCTACAGACCACAAGCTGGAACACACTCGTGATGTGGCAAAATACCTTCCCTATATGCTCAATTATGTCGTTTTTTTTCAGAACTGAATCCTACTCCCTCCGGCCACACATATGCTTTTGACTTTGCACAATCTCTGAAACACAACTTCGACCACTAGTTACCACGATAGTTTTTTTATAAACCCATTAAAATTTCAATATTGTTAAAATACTTTTGAAAACAAATATACCCATACTATTTTATTTTTGTGTACCCAATCTAAATATTTTAAAAGATATTCATACCTCAAGTTTTACAGCTTTGACAGGCATGCATGTCAGATGTCAAATATTTGTGATAGGAGGGAGTACTAATTACTAAACTAAGAAATTAATTAGAGCAAGAAATGGATGTTTTACGAGGCTTTCAATAACATGGTATGGAACTTTGGCAGCTCCAATAGTGGAGTCAATCAATAGTTATAAGAAATGGACATGTCATTTATAGATAGTATATAGGCAACCTCTTCAACGAATTAGCTATAGGCATATAACATAGTCTCTGAAATTAATATGGCCCATATATAATAGTGTGCATGCATATTGAAATCCATTATAGATTGACTCTTAGTTAGTCTTTCTTCCCCTTCTCTCCTCCACATGAGTAAAAAGCTGATATGGAATCCTTATATCTAGCCGAGGTGTCCTTTTTGGAGTTGCTCTTATCCCATATTTGATTATGTTTTCCTGCTCCACTGTCTATGAGCAATTGAGTTCAGACACCCAGTCGGATGTTAGATGTTGTAAACATCGGTTTAGTATCGCTCTAACTTGTTTGCATTAAAACAATAATGATATTATACTCGGCAGTGGGTGATTGTTTGTAATTTCAGAATTTTCATATAAGCTCTAGTTTGTTACTTGCAACCACATACTGAGCTGTTAAGAATTCTAAATTTCTTTGGGAGTTAATCAATGTTTTGTATCAAATGCTACAACTTTTTTTTAAATATACTTGTAAAGTAGATCTAACTAAGGAATTACCCTACATTTTAGCAACTGACAACCCAAGTAAACAAGCGTGAGCATAACCAGAACACTAGCATCACAATATTTAATCAAGCAAATACCATTCTCCTGAGGAAACATAGATAAATGCAGTGCTTGTTAATGAATATTTTGCAGCATTTGCATTACTTGGTTAATTTACTTGTTATGTTCCAGGTGGCCCTAATATTTCTTACATTTACTACTTTTTTAGTGAACTTCTTTCGAAAGAATGGAAGGATCTATTTTGGGATTTTGTTGACTATTGGAAGGAACTGGACAAAGGATCTGAATGTTTAACGGCAACATGTTGTGTCCAGAAGATTGTTGAGGATGCCCGTTCGCTTCTCAATGAACCACTGGCTTCGATTTTTGAGCTTTCTCTTACCCTTCGATCGGCATCACCAAGATTAGTGCTTTACAGGCAGCTTGCAGAGGAGTCATTACCTTCACTTCCTGTTAAGCATGATGCATTGGAGCAAATTTCTGGTACTGCAGATAATATTCATGTGGATGTGAAAGGAACTTGCTGTTGGGTAGATATAGGGAGTGCCCTACTGTTCAACTCAGCTGACCTATGCCATTGGCTTGAGGGCTTGGGCGAACTGTAAGTATCTTCTTTTCTATTGTTCCATCTTTTGTAAAGGCTGTAAGATTTAGAACTAAAAATATTTGTTAAACAGGGTGATGAATACCACTGGACAGCCTGAACTCTTTGCCTTTGACCATGTATATCCTCGGTCAAATATTACTGCTCCAGTTGCTATATTTTATGGGGCTGTTGGGACAAAATGCTTCAAAGATATGCATGTTCACCTGGCAGAAGCATCAAAGCAGGTAAGGCACTTTTGACTTTTTTGGTTGTATTTCAGAGCTTCTGAGATCCTAAGCAAACAATGAACTCATTTTGTAAGGACAAAATGTGTAATTTAAGGGCATCATATGTCATATTAAATATTAAGTGTCCTTTTACATATATGGCAGTTGAGCTGTGCTGTTAACAAATGCTGATTCTCCAGCTATTGCATGAACATATGATTAAATCACCGATAGCCTATTGCTTCTTTTGAGCTATTGTTTCTATTACTAATAACTGGCAGTTCTTCTACACATTAGGTGGATGTTAGTCACAAATTCACAATGACAATTGATGTGAAGGTTTTATTTTAGACTAGCCAAGTGTCTTTGTGTTGCAGGGCTTCCAAAAGGAAGATGACAGTTGTTCATTTGTGCTTCATATAGACATTCATATCATGAATTTTTTGTTTTTTCTTATGTTTGATTCTGATTCGGATGAGTTTCTGTTATCACATGATGTATTGATTGATTTTTATTTTCAAGAAAACAATAAACATGTATAGCTAACGAATATAATTCTCGAGAAAAAAGCTCGCCACTCCACTACCATGCCATTTAACCCATGGCATACATGGTGGTAGTCAACCTCGGCACACGCCCATGACATGCTTGGTGATAGTGGATGGTGTATGTTCGATCAATTGCTCCATTACTTTATATAATATAACAACACTCATTTTCAATGGATTTCTTGTTATAGATTTCTTTGAGAGGGAATGTTGTCTGTTAGTTTGAGAGATTGTCAGATTGGACGATATCACCTTTTCAAGAGGGAAGTAATGATATACAGCCACTGCCAACATTAACCTGTTTTTACTAGTATAGTAGAGATTTATCATGCCAAACTTCTGCCTCATTGTACTAAATCCTAGTGTTTGGGTCATGTCTGGTATCTATATATTTATCTTTTCGTGAACAAGAACGGCATGCATAATGGTTTGAATGAGCATGATGCAATTTTTGGATAGTCATATGTTTCTTACTGTGCTTACACTACACATCTTTGTGTCACTTCAAATGGTGGCACAGTTCTACCTATATAATCATTAATCAGTCCTGAAAACACCTCTTAATAATGTATGGTAAAAGTGTTTGCTGTCAATATGTGATGTGGGTCTTTTTGCTGTCACATCACCCTTTGCTTCTTTGATTAGCTCTCTAAATGTTGATTACATCTACATATCTTGTCCTTGGCTGTAGCTGTCTGATATACAGTATATGCTTTTCATAGGGAAAAGTCAGATATGCTCTTCGTCCTGTTCTACCATCTGGATGTCAGGCCACATCTAGTTTTTGTGGTTCTATTGGTGCTGTAGATGCAGTCACTTTGAGTGGTTACGGGGTTGAGCTTGCCTTAAAAAACATGGAATACAAGGCCATGGATGACACTGCTATAAAGAAGGGTAAACATTGCAACTCATCCCTTTCTCTGAAATAAATCAGTTGGAAAGAAGAGACTTCTCTCCTTTGTTTTGTTGGCTGGGCTGGGGGTGGTTTACAGCATGAAGGTGAGAACATTTATGTAATTTTATTTCAAACTCTGAATGAACCTTATCATGTTCTTCCAGGTGTTGCTCTCGAAGATCCTAAAACTGAGGACCTCAGTCAAGAAGTCAGAGGGTTTATATTTTCCAAGATTTTGGTTTGTAGCATTCAGTCAATAAGATCAACTGCAGGAACTTTATGTAATGCATAGATAGAGAAGTACTAATAATTTAATACTACTTTTTCCTCATTGTTATCGATATCTAGGAACGCAAGCCAGAGCTAAATGACGAGATAATGGCCTTCAGGGATTATCTGTTGTCATCAACGGTGTCTGACACACTTGAAGTCTGGGAGCTCAAAGGTATTGTTACCATAAGCTGATGAGCAATCCTCACATCGTTTTGTGTTTCCATTTCTATAGAAGTGCATCATTTAATTGTATGGAATCACCCCTTTTATTTTTGTCCTGCTTGACATCACAGATTTGGGTCATCAGACCGCACAGAGGATCCTTCATGCATCAGATCCATTGCAGTCAATGCAAGAAATTAATCAAAATTTTCCCAATATAGTTTCTTCTCTATCACGGATGAAGGTATACCGTTATTATATCTGAAGCTCACTTTAAACATCAAGATATGCACATAAGTAAAGATGATGATTCTTTTTTGTGGATACTGGATAGTGAACATTTTGTTTCTGGATATGTTCATATATGCAGATTATTAACTACAATTTTATGTTGTACATGTACAGCTTGACAATTCCATAAAAGATGAAATTATTGCAAATCAGCGAATGGTTCCACCTGGCAAGTCATTGATGGCTTTGAATGGTGCTTTAATTAATATCGAGGATCTTGATCTTTACCTGTATGCACTACCATTCTTGCTGGTTATTTACTCCTCCTTATCACCTTTGTTAGCCAAGAGAAAATTAGTAATTTGCTTCCTTTTTTCATGCATACTAAAGTGGACTTCAAACAGTGTGTAACTGTATCATGAGACAACTTGCAATTAACTCATGCACCACTTGCCATTAGAAACCATGCAACAAAAGATGCATACTTGCAAGTGACAATCCCAAACTTATTGTGGAGTAGCAGAATTTAAAACTTTAGTTTGTTTGCTCTTTTCAAGCTACTTAAAGAGGTGACATATTTTCTCCTGAATTGTGGTATACATCACTTATCCAATTATCTCACTAGACTTTGGTGTTTGACTGACAAGTCTCCAGTCATCCCACACCCACCTACAACTGAGCCAGAAAGAAAGAATAAACACGCACCACATGATCACTCGACAAGAAAGAATTATAGCCAAGAAGAATATAACACACGGCTTTTATATGAAATTGGTCATTGGAAGCAAAAGAAGATAAGGGTCTGATGATTTTATCTAGTTATGTAGCTTGCAAACATCCAGTGCATTCCATTCCACTACATTTTTCTTCTCAAGCTGTTCACTCATGCAGGACAATGGGATTTGTTAGTTTTAGCTGTGGCTTTACATTAAATTTCTTGTTGTAGCAGATCAATCTGGCACTTATTGCATGCATACCTGTCTGTTTTTGTCCTAGACCTGAGACTACTTTACTTTGATAGTTTGTTTATATTAAAATAGTTACCAATTTGCTGTGTAGACATTTGATTATGCTCTATGCTACAGGTTAATGGATATGGTCCATGAAGAATTATCTCTGGCTGACCAGTTCATCCGATTAAAGGTTGATTATAAGAAAATGTGCTATTTGGCTAGTCCTTCCTGTTCCAGGAGAATTTCCTGCTGGCACTTCTTGTTTTTAAGCTGTAGTAATGCGAGAAACTAGTTAGATCTTGGCAAAAACTAATTTTGACAAGCTGGACTTTTGTTGTGATTTTAATCCTTGCTACGAAATGCTAAGCAAAACTGTTTAGCTTTGCTGTCTTTAATTTACATTTACATTTTGTTGTTCTATAATTTCCAGGCATTTAATTTGAAGGTTGCCACATAATTTGGCTACATATCCTTAACTTGGCTTAGTGATACTTCTATAGCATTTACCTTGAACCTTTAATATTTAATAGAATAGTGCAGTTTATTTTGTTAAAAATGCAACCAAGTCATTTTTGTTCTGTAAGTAGCTACTTATTCATAACTGGCCATAACCGGATATATATGAATATTTTCTCGCTATACATAACTGTCCGTAGCGGATTCACCAGCCACCTCTGGTAGCTTCTAGAACTGGCCAAATATTTTGGAAGTTCAAAAACAAATTCACACCTGCAATATATGCACAATTGCATGTGTGACCTGTTCGTAAGTAGCACCTCCAACTTCAAATAAGGCAAGTTGTGGGTTTGAGGGTTGGAATAATTTTCTTGCTATTTTTGTATGTAAAAAGGCCAGTTTAAAAAAAAATTGGAAAATTTTCCAAAATTTATGGTTGCTGGTGGTAACAGAAAATTTAGCGATGTCTGAATATATTTTGGAAGCGAAGTTTTAAACCCCCTGAATATATTTTGGAAGCGAAGTTTTAAACCCTGGGCCATATTGACATGATAAGTTCATTGCAGCATCCGTTATTTTTATTTTAAAGCCATTATTGTTTAAATTCTTAATACATTAGTTTTCAACAACGTTGGATATTTAGGCCCTGTTTGTTTGAGCTGGAGCTTATCTAAAAGCTGCTTTTTGGGAAAAGCCACAAAAAACTAGCTTCTCACATCACAGTACAATTTTGGCTTTTGGGAGCTTTTAGCTTCTTGGAAGAGGGTTCCAAAAGCTGGCTATTTGTTTGAGCTTCTGCCTTTTTGAGGCTAGAAGCTAGCTAGAAGCTCAAACAAACAGGGCCTCATGATGTGCATTGCTATGCTATAAGTCAGCATGACAATGTTTTAACTGCATGTGCCATATCTCTATATTTGAACATGAGATTTCTTGATTCTTAATCTAGTTAGTAATGGAGTGCATGTGCCATATCTCTGTATTGGAACATGAGATTTCTTTATTCTTATTTTTTACTTGTCCCATTTTAGTCTATGAGATGCTGTATATATATTTTTCTTTCTCACCAAGTGAGTTATTTCGTAATTGATGACTGATGTCAATGCCAATCAGTTGCCTCAAAGTGCTGTCCACAAGGTCCTGTCAGCAGCTCCACCAGCAGAATCTAATTCACTTCGCGTTGACTTCCGGTCTTCCCATGTTCACTATCTTAATAACTTGGAGGAAGATTCCTTGTATCGGAGGTGGAGAAGCAACATCAATGAGGTTTTGCTCACTTATATTTTTACTCGCATCATTGCACTGACATTATGATTTTGGATATTGCTTTCCCCTGCCAAGTCAAATGAGGAACTGCAAGCTACACCTATTATTTCCTTGGCTTTTGCGACATAGGATAATTAACTGTACACTCTAAAATTTTATAAATAAATTAGGAATTAATAATCTCTGCAACACTGTAATCCTGTTCTGGTATCACACTTAACCTCAAATTTCGTGTGCATGGTTGATATTGGTTCATTGCAGAGTCTTTACTTATTTAGTTTACACTATCATCTACAATTTTTTTCAATCAATTATCCCTGTTGTACTAAAATGTCAGCGATTTGTATTGCTATTCAACATCAATTTGGCTATTGCCTGTTCCTTTTCTTCATTCTCTTGTTAAATTGTATCACACAAATACTTCCAATTTTACTTTAATTAATTATAATGACTCTCTTTTTTCCCCTTGTAGCTATTGATGCCTGTCTTCCCTGGTCAGATGCGCTACATCCGTAAAAATATTTTCCATGCTGTTTATGTTCTTGATCCTGCTTCGGCCTGTGGTGCAGAGGCTAGTCTCTCATTTACATTATCTTCTTTTAAAAAATATGCGTTCACCTTTCTAATTCCTTTTATACTGTATTCACTGACTTCTAGTCTGGTGTTGCCATTTTCCCTTAAAAATTGTACAGACCATTGACATGATCCTATCTCTACATCAAGATACTGTCCCTATAAGGTTTGGCATCATAATGTACTCTTTAAGACTCATAAATGTTATTGAAGAAAATGATGGCACTCTTCCAGTAAATGATGGTTCTAGGAGCAAGGATGACGACATTTCTGTTTTGGTAATCATCTCTAATGTTTCTTTGTGGTGATTTATTTGAAGCTCCTTGTTTTGATGTATATAAAAAGGGACTTGTTATGAACTGTAACTACATAAATCTGGGGGGATTCTTACCTTATTTTTCTAGCATTTATGCTCTACTGTTCTTTAGGTACATGAATAACAGTAAAAGTACGCAGTTGCATTCATTTCCATATTATAATCATTAACCCCACACAAATTTTTTAGGGGAGTTATGCCCTCCAGCTTAGAATGATGTACTTTATCATCTGTGTAGGCTGTAGCATAAGTTTATATTTGCAGGTCCATGTGCAGTTTTTGTAATTAGTAGGATATAATTTGCAGGTCCATGTACAGTATTTATAATTACTAGGTCCATGTATCATTTTAACCTAGGAGGCTGTTACACTGGATTGAATCTGTCTTAGTTTAGTTGCATCTTTTCATTATTCACATCATCCTATCATTATTTTGTAGATCTTGCTGTTGATCATGGCTTTGATGCGTCATCTTTATTTTTTCCTTCTTTATACAGATAATAAAACTTTTCTTGTACATCAAGGAGACATATTCAACACAGTTGGCGTTCCAATTTCTAAGTAATGTGAGTGCACTTGCCAAATTTTACTTGGTAGTTATGAATTGAAAGATTCTACTTCTATTGTTTTTCTGTATGCTTGATCAATATGGTTCCAATAAAGATTTAGCTTGGCGTATCAAGAATAATTGTTGAGCCCACAATACTTCTATTTGTGGTAGGCTGCTTTCCTTTCCTTGTGCGCTCAATGGCATTTGCATTCATTTCTGCACCGAGTAGTAGCATTAATTTGTTGCATGTCATCCATACCTCTAGTTCACTACACTTAATGTGTGTGAGCCCTAGGTCGTTGGGCTGCTACACCCACAGGGCCAACACAAAGTCACAGAGCAACAGCCAAGGTCTCTTGGGCAGTTGGGCTATCTCCCCACAAAAAACTAGCTAACTGGGAGGGTCCTCCCTCACCCTTATAAACCATGATCCCCCACAACTGCTGTGGACTATCCCAATCATCTCTCCCTCACACACTGGGCTTGAGATTATGTTGGAACCACATGGGCTCTGATACCAATTATCAGCTAGACCGTTACACTAGGCGTGTCTGAGCCCCATGTCGTTGGCTTTATCTTTCAACATTGCGGCTTGTTTTTCTCATTAGGAAAATTGGCTAAGCTAAAGCAAAATTATATGAGATTCCTGCAGCCTGCATGACTTTGACTTTTGCTTAAATAATTATCTTCCCAATTTTATTACTGAAATCAGAAGTTGAGATTTGATTTATAATTTTATATGTCCTGTCATGATTTTTTTAAGCAAGAATGATTTTTTTAACTATATTTGTTCCTTCAGAAGGTTTGAGAATGCTTAATGTGATTATGTCTGACATAACACCCTAGAAATTAGAGTATAGTGGCATTTGAATCTATTTTTATATGGAGATTGTTGTTGTTCCCTTAAACATGAAATTCAGTTGGGTATGTTACAATTCGTCAATTCCAAGTTACATATGATCAGTGAAATCATGACCCATTGTTCTTTGTTTAATAAAATCACTCTTTTCATATATTCTTTTGATAATTATCTGGCCACACTATCTGTAGATGTTTTGAATTTTACATAGTTGTAATCTACAAAGATTTCTTTTGTAGATACATAAATCTAGGGACGGTACCAATGATGACTATAGTGATGATTCTTTGGAAGCTCATCATGTTGAAGGGGCATTTGTTGACTCCTTATTGTAAGCATGTTCACCAAATTCTATGTTTTGTTGGATAGTGCCTAAATAGTAGTGTTTCTTCCTTATGTTACTTGTACCTGATAATTTGTAGGTCAAGCGCTAAATCTCACCCTCAAGATGTGCTACTAAAGTTGCAAAAAGAGAACGCGTACAAGCAAGAGGCTGAAGAAAGTTCTCTTTCTGTTCACAAACTTGGGTTGTATAAACTCCGTTGTTGTCTGTTGATGAATGGACTCGTACATGAATCAAATGAGGTAATTATTATATAATATATCCAACTTAAAAGTTTGATGAAACGATAGAAGCATCAAGCCTCCCTAGTGTTTAATTAGATAATGTTTCTTTCCCCCCACAGTATATTACCTGATAATTGTAAGGAAATTACACATGGATTTGAAGCAATAACTAATACAGTGCCATTTTACTACTTTTATACTTTTTAAAGGATGCAACCATGAATGCTATGAATGACGAGCTTCCTAGGATACAAGAACAAGTCTATTATGGGCATATCCAGTCCCACACAGATGTTTTAGAGAAGTTTTTGTCAGAAAGTAGCTACAAGCGGTACAATCCATCAGTAAGTACAAATATTTCTGATAATATTTATTCTGTCTTTCAATCAAGTTGAATCATTGAGTTTTTCCCCTCAGATTACTGGCAAGAGTACAGGGAAGAAGAAATTTGCCTCGCTATTTGCATCATATCATCAAGAAAACTCTGTACTTCATGACATCAACTACTTGCACTCTCATGGAAGTATGCATCCTACTAATGTTTATCTGTACCTTGTCATCTATAGTGAAAGATCATCATGCTCAAATATAGCTGTTAAACCTGTCTTCAGCTACAGATGATGTGAAGCCTGTAACTCATCTACTTGCTGTTGATCTTTCTTCAAAGATAGGAAGAAAGTTGCTTCATGAGGCCATACGCTACCTGGTAGATGCAGAAATTGTTTATTATGTCTACTCTAATTTGCTATTTTGTTTTGTCTCCCCCTAATAATGGCTTGTTTCTTGACATGATATAGATAGTTGGTTCTCATAAAGCTCGTGTGGGTCTACTTCTTTATGTCCGCAATGATAGTTCATCCATTACTTCACTATTGAAGGATATCTTTGATAGAACTATATCATCTTTTAGGTTTGTTCCTTATCTTTTTTTCAATCCAGGTGCAGAGTTTGTACCGGCAATTGTTTGCCTTCCTCTTAACATTAAATACATTAAACTTTTCTTTGATCTAGTTGAGTTATTTTTTGTTGTAGTAATAAGGAAAAGGTTCTCGACTTCCTGCATGGGCTCTGCAAATTGTATGAAGGTCAACATATGCATGCCTCTTCTGCGGGTGGTGATAGGATTAGTGCTATGATGGAAAAGGTGTATAGCTTAGTTGCTGAAACTGCCTTGCCCATTGACGAATATAAAGCATGGTTTACAGGCTTTTCTGCGGATACAGTTATCAAAGGGATGGATAAGGTACCTGAATTTTCTTGTCTTCTTTGCAAAAGTCAATCTTAATTAAATTGTAAGCATGTCTAGTTTCAAGTGACTGTTAGTTGGGTCAGGCAACCACATCAACATATTTACACCCTTTTTTTTTGCGGGGGGGGGGGGGAGGGGGGGCTAAAAAACACATAAAGCTGAACTATTTTTCCTTTGAAACAGCTTACCAAGTAGCAAGACTTTCTTTTCTTTTTTTTTGACATCTCTGTTTAATTTGTACACAATCTTGATTGACCCTGATCTCACCATTGTGGAGTAATGGAAGTTGGATATTTTTGAAGCTTGGCTTGAATGGGCGGAACAGCTGTACAAATTACAGAAGTTCTAGCCATCATGGCTCAATTCTAGCTTGTCTAATAATTTGGTTGGTTATGATCCCCTAGAAACCATAATGTGTAATACCTGTAGGTTGCATCTTTCTATTTAAGCCAAGATTGAGCTGTCATTGCTCTTCATTCATACCCAGCATTTTTCGATCTGGATGGATTCTGGATTAGGTCTCAGATTGGATACAGATGTGAATTTATTTCTTGGACTCATTAGTTTAGTATTCAATGGATTCAGGTATGGATATGAATATCGGTGAACAAGAAGTTGGGATGTCTGGATATAAAAAGCAGCATTCTCTGGATTTTCTGAATTTTTGGAATATTTTCTTAGGCCCACTTTCAAAAGCAGATAACTTTTACAATTTAAACATTATATTTGAATTTATTTGGATTATTTGAAATCAAACTGAATTTTGATGTTTATGGATTTCAAAGTAGAGATCACCTCAAGTTCAACTCAATCCTGATATGATTTGATCCCTATTATTTCCAACCCATCTTTACTTGGAACTAAAGTTATATGTTTTTGTTGATTTTGGTCATACAGCTTACGAGTTTTTCATGTTCCAATAAATATTCGTGACTGTTCGCTTCCATTTGTATCTGTATTTGGATTTGTTCGTGTTTGTTTATATCCGCATCTGAGAAAAATAAATAAATAAATACGGCACATCCATTGTTGTTCAATACCTGGTTTCACACCTAAGCCCACCTTTTTGAAAACGACACCTAAAGGCCACTTTGCCATTTCAAACCAAATTGTTCAATTTTTTGACAAGACTGCGGGGCAAAACCCTTATATGGATAAGCTCATATTTAACTTGTTCAACCACGGGCTAGTTTTTGGTGAAAACCATAAAGAGAGGGAGGGAGGGAGGGAGGGAAGAGTTTTAAATGTTGTCTTTATGTTTAAGAATAATTTTCTGTCAAAAAATCTAATTAAACTTTTATTATATTGTTCAGTTGTCTGACTTCTTATTTGGACAACTGGGGCTTGAATTCGGTAGCAATGCTGTGATCACCAATGGAAGGGTAAGCTTTATGTTTTTACCTGTTTATATCCAAACCAGTTGTGGTTGTAATTCTTGTATCTGGACCTCTTACCAGTTACCAGAGTTGTATGCCAGTGATACACTACTGGACTATTATGTGTAGTGATGATAACTATTATTATTTGTTATCACAAGGCTATTTCCATCCGATTTCTGAACTGCTTTTGTAGTTTATGACTTTATGTTATTTCCTGCCAGGTGTTTGTTGCCAATGAAGGAGACTCGTTTCTGTCTGATGATCTAGGTCTCCTTGAGTCTATGGAGTACGAGTTAAGAATAAAATACATACATGAAATAATTGAAGAGGTCGAATGGACTGGAGTTGATCCTGATGATCTGACAAGGTAAGCTATAGGCTTGTTGTAGCTCCAGTGGTTTTCTGTGGGGGCTTAATTGTGCAAGCTCGATTATGTATATGGCCTAGACTAATTGTTATCTTCAAATGCTTTGTATATACATAACTGTTCTGGCACTTTTATCTGTTCCTTCTTTTATATTAGACGATTAGCTCTGGATACATCACAAGTTTCACAATACATAAAAGTTATATTATTATTTTGAAGGAGTACTTTATTTGGAATTATTAGAATAAAAATATATAACGCTAGATCCCTTCATCAGGTAAGTAATCCTAAAATATCATACGTGTACTTTGTTTGCAGTAAGTTCTACAGCGACATAGCTATGTTGATATCTTCATCAATGTCCGTTCATGAAAGGTCATCTGAAAGAGCCCATTTTGAAATTTTACATGCAGAACATAGGTAAATTTCCTCAATTCTTTTTGTGCATTGATAAACATCCGACAAGAATATATATTAAGATGTAATATCAATACTTCTAATTTGACTACGCAACTTACACATGTAGTCAGTTCTCATAGCTGGCCTTCTATTGACTAGGGAGGAACCCACCTCTTGGTAGGTTCTAATAATTTGTTTAAATATACAAGCAACGAAAAACTTGGCTCAATGTGAATAATCATAAGCTCAGAGTAATAACCTTAATTTGTCCCTGGAGCTGTTTGGTTTATAAAAAACTGGATGCTCATTATTTCAAAATTATAAATTTCTAATTACTAGCAGTTTTTATTTTGATGTGAAGCCTTCTGCATTGTTAATGATATCATGGCTACAAGCCAAGGTTATCGTAGGTGCTAGTCGCTAGGCAGGTGGCAAGCAGGGGCCTAGGCGGTCAAACTAAATACAAGCAATTTGAAGCAAAAGCTTAATGTAATGTATGCAATTTGATACAAGTAGAAAGTAAATAAAGCAATAAATTAATCTAAAGCGGCACTGCAGTACTCAAAAATCTAATATACCAATACTAACCTAATAACTACTAGGTACTGAAGCAACGTGCCACTGCACTACTACTAAGGAACATAAAAAAGATTAAGAGGGAAAGCAGCAGGGAAAGCTTATTGGGTCTTACTCTTATATCACTCATTACATTTATGATTGATTGATATTTGTAAGAAGCTTTCAGCAGCAAAACTGTGAAGACAAAACACGGAATGATCCATACATTAACCTCAAATGCAAGTTGCTTTGCTTTAATCTAAGCCTGAATACCAACTTTCCAAGCACTATTTTTATCTGAACCTACATATAACTTGAACTATTGTTGGATTTTTTTTAGTAACTTCAAATAGTTTGCTCTCATTTCTTTCTCTGACATGCAGTGCGATCAAACTGAATAATATGAATTCAAGTATCCACATCGATGCTGTCATTGATCCACTAAGTCCCGCTGGGCAAAAAATTTCTCCACTTCTACATGTGCTCTGGAGACAGATTCAACCGAGCATGAGGATTGTCCTTAATCCTATCGTATGTGTTTCTTTTTTATTCTTTGGACAATATCATGTATATGACATTAACACAAACCTTTTACCCATTGCTGTTGAGTAGTTTTGGTTTCGATGTTCTGAATTATTAGTCTCAATATATGAACCAAGTAGTCACTATATAGGGCCATTTTGTTGCTAGTAGAGCTTACTTGATACTGCAAGTCTTTAACAGTTTAACCATACAGCCACTTAACTGGCTAGTTTTAAGTTCAATGAATATTGTAACTAACTTCACTTTCTAGAGATTTACTGGCATGATTAATTATCTCTCTGCAAGTCATATTTTTTAATGAATACACAATCTCATTTGATAGGATAATGATATAGTTCATTGGCATATTGGTGATGACATGCTACAACTCTTGCACAAATTAGCACAACAATTGCTGTAGCTCTCTCATAGTTCGCATGCGTATTGCGTAGTCCTATGAACTTTTTTTTTCGTTCTACTCCCTTCGGTCACAAAAAGAAGCCGCCGTTGACTTTTGAACACGCCTTTGACCATTCGTCTTATTCAAAAAAGTTATATAAATATTATTTATTTTGTTATGATTTGGTTTATTATTAAATGTATTTTAAGTATAACTTATATTTTTACATATTTGAACTAAATTTTTGAATAAGACGAATGGTCAAAGGCGTGTCCAAAAGTCAACGGCGACTGCTTTTTGTGACCGGAGGTAGTATCAATTATTTGTGCATCTTGAGTAATTCCTGTTCGGTTCATACCCATCAGCAATATGTACGTTTTTTGTCGTCTTATAAGATGCAGCTCAGACTCTATTTGAGGATTATTATTGGAGAAACTACAGTTTGTTTTGTATTATTTAATGCTTTATTACTATGTCTAGGTGGATTAAGATGTTTTTATGCTTGAATTTGCCCTAGTTATAACCATACCTTTAATGCTAGCATTTTTTAAAAATTTGCAGAGTTCCCTTGCTGATCTTCCTTTAAAGAACTACTACAGATTTGTTCTTCCATCGATGGTAAGACCACACACATTTACTGAACGGTGCATTTCCACCTCTTACAATAATGCTTGGCCATTTTATATGCAGGATGATTTTAGCAGTACCGATTATTCTGTGCATGGTCCTAAAGCTTTTTTCTCAAATATGCCACTATCCAAAACACTTACAATGAACATTGACGTTCCTGAACCATGGCTTGTAGAACCTGTTGTTGCCATGTAAGTTAGCCATCAAATAGCGAACAAATATCAGAGTTTTTTATTTTTAATTTGAGGCGTCATTATTTTTTTGTGCTTGTTTTTCATGCGCAGCCATGATTTAGACAACATTCTATTAGAGAATCTTGGTGATGTTAGAACATTGCAGGCAGTATTTGAACTTGAAGCGCTCCTCCTGACAGGTATGATCATTTGGTAATCATCTGTTTGGTTCTGGTGGATTATGTGTTGAACAAGAGAAATTTCTTTCAGGTCATTGCATGGAAAAAGATCGAGACCCTCCTCGTGGTCTACAGTTTATCCTTGGGACCAAACGAAGACCACACATGGTAGACACACTTGTCATGGCCAACTTAGGTTACTGGCAGATGAAAGTCTCCCCTGGTGTGTGGTACCTACAACTGGCCCCTGGTCGTAGTGCTGATCTGTATGAGCTACCTTCGAAACTCATTGCGATAGATAGTTTGAGGGGCAAACTTATGCACATTGAAGTGCAAAAGAGAAAAGGCAAGGAGCACGAGGACTTATTAAATGCTGCTGAAGAAAATCGCTTCCAAGAAAAGATGGTATTTTTTATTTTAGTTGTAAAAACATATCCTTGAAATTCTAAGCAACATTTTTTGGAAATCGTTTTCAATGCAGGATAACAAAGGCTGGAATAGCAACCTTTTGAAATGGGCTTCTAGTTTCATTAGTGGTGATGCATCATCAAAAAAGAAAGCTGAGAAAATCACCGTAGGCACTTCTCCTGTTAGTTGTTTAATACTTCATGTTACTGCAAACATAGTATAGAAAACTAAGAAAAAGAAAACCAATTTTATATCGTGGAAGTTTGGAGCATACAAATTTTGGCTATTTTATTTTTCAGAGTGTTTCCAAAGCTTCCAGAAATTTCATATAGTATTACTGAAGTGTAGTCTTACCTGAAAAAAGACTTTGAAAGGCATGTCTTGACCAGCCCACAAGTACAGTGAGTCCTTGGGAACTACATGAGAACTGATACAGGATGAGTCTATTCTGAAAATGTACGTTGTGTTGGCTGCACATTTGGTTTTACTGAAAGGAAGTTATATTACATGTATAAAAATTTAGAACACTTTTAAAATTGAGCTTTGTTAGGAGTTAGGTAGTTTGATTTTTTTTGTTCAATGAAACATATTAATTGCTCCTAGTTACAGCTTTGCTACTGTTATTACTGATGAAGTAGATATCTTTCTTTCGATCTGAAAACATACTAGATTATGTATTTACAGAATAATGTCTGGAGAATTTTGAATTGTATTTGAAAGTTACACTGTCACAGACTAATCCCATGCATGCATATATCTTATGTTGCTGGTTATATTTCTATATTTGGTGCTCAGATAAATATCCAACAGTATCGCTGTGTATTATTTCAGGACCTTAAGGATGCAAGACATGGGGAGACAATAAACATTTTCTCTGTTGCTTCTGGGCATCTGTGAGTGTCCATTTCTAGGATTTTTTAGCTATTCCTGTACATGTGAATGTCATTCTTTGTGGATCTCCATGATGTTCGCAATGATGCTAATATTTTATCTTGTGAAAACTTCTACACAATTGTGGTAAAGCCATGTTCTCAAATTCTTCCAAGCTATTAGCTTCTTTTTAGACTAGCTGTTGGCATCAATTGAGTAACCCATAATTCAGTCAATATTCTCTGTTGAACTATACAAACAGCTACTCTTGTGCTCTAGTCTAATGTACTACAGCAAAGAGTTGATTATGTGTCATACAACATTTTTTAATCATTGAAGAACATGCTGTTCTGATAAGTAATGAGTTGAGGACATGTGATTTAACTGTATGGTACTCTGTTGCAGGTATGAGCGTTTCCTCAAAATAATGATCTTGAGTGTTTTGAAGAAGACACAGAGACCGGTGAAATTTTGGTTCATAAAGAATTATCTATCTCCACAGTTTAAGGTAGGTGGCCTGCCTTTGGGTTTATTTGTTGAACGTAGATATTAGACACCTCCATTGTCTAACCAGTATTGCTGCCAGGATGTCATACCCCACATGGCTCACGAATATGGATTTGAGTATGAGCTTATCACATATAAATGGCCAACGTGGTTGCACAAACAGAAAGAAAAACAACGAATAATATGGGCATATAAGATCTTGTTTCTGGATGTCATTTTCCCACTTTCCCTGAGGAAGGTATTTTTCTACATTATGACCATATTATGTTCCCTGTAATTTCATGATGTTCCTTCACTAACTAAAAGCAATCCTGACCTCATTGAATTCTAATTATATTTTTTTCTGATACTTATTGAATAGGTTATTTTTGTTGATGCTGATCAAATTATTAGAGCAGACATGGGAGAACTGTATGACATGAATTTGCAGGGTCGTCCCCTTGCATACACTCCATTTTGTGATAACAACAAGGATATGGATGGCTATCGTTTTTGGAACCAAGTTAGTTACCAATATACCATAAACAATATTACTACTGCAGATGAGATTATTGATGATAACTTATAAATGAATTTGTTTTATCGAGTTGTTTGCTGACTTTTTTTCCTCATTGTGAAAGGGTTTCTGGAAAGATCATCTGCGAGGAAGACCATACCATATCAGGTTGGTGACCGTTTGCATCAAATATGCTGCAATTGGTTATTGCTAGTATTTTGAGGTAGATATGACTGGGTATTATTTCAGTGCTCTTTATGTTGTTGATTTGGCCAAATTTCGACAAACTGCTTCTGGGGATACTCTACGGGTCTTCTATGAAACACTCAGCAAGGACCCCAATAGTCTCTCAAATCTTGATCAGGTAATGAACTACTGCTTATGCATTTAGTTGATCTCCCTATCACATTACTTGGGCAGAGTGGACCACTGGTTAGTAATGGAAAATTAGTGGCTGCACACTTGGTTCACATTATTGGTTTGAAATGGATTTCGTGGAAAAGAACAATGCATTAAAAAATCTGAATTACTTTAAATATAAATCTTGAAATTTTTATTCAAAATTTGGATAAAGAGAATGTAGACCACCTTTCAAAAGTTGGACAACATGATAGTGAGAATGTTATACCTTCTGGAACTTTTGAGACACTTTCTGCATTTCTGTAGTCAAGCAAATTTCGTTTCGAGTCGGAACCAGTTGTAAACTGCTAATGAGTTAACCAACCGGTTACCACTGTTAATCTTGGATATAAAGAGTATGAATATGAACACAATGCTTACTTTTAGCACTACCTTTATATCCAGGATCTCCCGAATTATGCTCAGCATACTGTGCCTATATTCTCTCTCCCTCAAGAATGGCTATGGTGTGAATCTTGGTGTGGAAATGCCACGAAGGCGAGAGCAAAGACCATTGATCTCTGCAACAATCCAATGACAAAGGAGCCAAAGCTTCAGGTAAAATTGTGATGCATCATAATGTTTCCTATTGCTTTTGTTCTAGCACTCCAGCCAGCGCTTAATATTTTATGCCTGTTTTCTAGGGTGCTAAAAGAATAGTTCCAGAATGGGTTGATCTTGACAGTGAAGCAAGACAGTTCACTGCTCGAATCTTAGGGAACAATCTAGAATCAGCAGAAGGTACCTTGCCACCATCTGATACACCAAAGCTTGATGATAAAGATGCAAGCCAGAATGTGAAAGATGAGCTATGAATGCCTGCTGTTTCCTGATTGGATCATCGTCAAAGCAAAGATTATGCCGATCTTCATACTGACTAATTTTCTGGTTCCCCAGCAGCTGAAAGCGCAGGGAGCCAGGAGGGTACCAACTGCAGGTACCAAACCAATTATGAGCGCAATATACCAGGATTTAGGAGTCCATTGTCTGAAAACACTTCACCACCAGCGATGCACAGATTGGGCATCTATCATATGAGATTTTGTATCCTGTAGGGCTAATTTTACCAAAATATTGATGGATCTAGTTCTATGCTCACAACGCTTCTGCATGTATGCCATTAAAATTTATAGGCAGGTGCTAACTTGCGCCCAAGAATTTTGTTATAATCGACACTAGACTAGAGGGGTCCAGTCGCATGTACACTTTGTATTCCTATGGAATTTTGCCTATCGAGGCTTGAGCAATTCTTCCAAAATCCTGCTGGTTTTGGATCCTTTATACACTTCTTTTTTATGATTACGCTTCAGCTTTGTGGTGTTTTTTTCCCGCTCTTTTACATGAACAAGTCACGACCAATTAACCATGTGTTTTTGTTGCTTGAACAAGTTTGAAGTGGATGCTCTTGTACATGTTTAGATGTTTGCTTAGTGAAAGGATCGCTATGCCGCCTAGAGGGGGGTGAATAGGCGAATAAAACGAAATTGCGGAATTAAAACAACTCAAACAATAACTAGTCGGTTAGATGTTCCGATGGGGATCAGATGTTCCGACGTGGTACAGTAACCTCTGCGTCGGATGTTCTGATCTGGGTCGGATGTTCCGATTCTGAGTATTCTGGATCTGTCGAAAACCTGCAGTAAAAACTGATTTCTCGTAAAACCAAGGTTAGATCTATTCAAAAATACTCAGAACAGACCAACACCAATATTAAAAACAACGAATCAAGACCAAGACGAAAAACACAGCGATTTTTGTTACCGATGTTTGGATCTTTGAAGAGAGATTCTACTCACCGTTGGGAAGGCACAAAGCCCGGATCACCAAGACCCTAATCCCCTTACCGATGAAGCACACAGCACTCACCGGCGATCACTAGTTGAATCCTTTTTCTTGCGGAGGTAGATTCGCACCTTTGCAAACTCCGGAGGCACGCCACACGAAGATCGGCGGCTCACCGGTGACACCTAGCCGTCTAGGAGCCCTTCAAGCCTTCAAGAGTAACAAATGCGATGAAGAAAATAGGAATAGCTAAGTGCTCAAAAATTGGACTCTAATTCATGGAGCACTTGGGTGCCTTGATCTCTCTAGATCTAGATCTCATAAGATGAACAAGAGAGAGACAAAGGCTAGGGTTCTTGAGAGAGATGAATATGAATTAGACTCAAATTAGAATGTAATCAGAGTGAGTAACCTTTTGGCAGGTATTAGAGAAGGCTTTAAATAGGGAATCCTGAAAACTATCCGTTGCTGCAGTTAATCCCGCATCAGATGTTCAGACCCCGTTGGATATTCCGATGACATCGGATGTTCCGACCGAAGTTTCGATGGACCCCTTACTGGATGGCATGAAAAACTGGCAGACTGAATCATCATCGGATGTTCCGACCCTCGTCGGATGTTCTAATGATGTAGGTTTTGTATGAGGTGTATTTTGAGTGGAAAACTCACACAAAGTTCGAGATATCTATTTTGAGCATTTATGAACCTTTATAAGTTTCTCCATTTCATCCGTCTTTATAATACAGCATCTCTAGGATTCAATAAATAAAGATTTACAAATAAAAAACTAGTCTTGATGCTTTTTTGTAATATATCCATTTTTGAGGGGTAGACCATCACATGTAAACATGTACCTCATGGAATTAACCTGTATAACATTTGTACACAATTCTCTATTAAAAATATTAACTTTATAATTGTCACTCATTAATCATCAAAATCACTTAAGGGTCTAGATGCACTTTCACTTAGTGGGATGGAATCTGATACATCTGTTTGGTTAGTGGGATAGGGTAGTATGGGATGATATAGGATTGGTTTAAAATAAAAAAAAACTATTCTATGTTTATGTTGTGCTGTATAATTCAGCTATTTTAGTTAAATGATCACACGGAAGTTTGGTTTCATCCTATACCATTCCATCCTATGTCATCTAACCTAGTACCACCAACCAAAGACAACATAAATTAAGAATTTAACGCAAAAAGGACACTTAATCATTTATCAGTTAAGAGCTGACAACGGTACATTACAAATTCACAATGCAAGAAGCAGCATGTCAAACATTTTGATGCCAAGTTTTAAGTGGCTACTGGCTACTGGCTTAGCTACGGCAGCAAGTGACTCGAGCCGGCGACGGCGAGCTGTGCCTGCGCGTGCGCCACGGGCCCACGGCTAGTGCCACTCCAGGCCGCCCAGCGTGATGGACCCCATGCCTTCCCACATGTCGTCGGTCCACCCGACCTCCTCGCCGTCGACGCCCTCCATGTCGCCGTGCCACCACCCGCCGCCGCTCGCGTCTGACAGCGAACCACCACGCATCTCAGAATTCAATCCCACCGCGTTGCAAATTCAGAATTTTATCCAGAAATTTTAAGAGAGAGGCCTCACAGTGGTTGTACAGAGCCTGGTCGCCGTCCCCAACGCGGTCCGCCGGCGCCGCCGCCTGCCTCCTCCTCCTCCTCATCGCCGCCGCCGGCGGCGGCTTCGGGTCGTCGCCAAGCACCACCACGTGCTTGGCGCGGCTCTCGTGCTCGCCGTCGCCTGGAGGGACACCAACGGCGTGTCAGAGCAAGCAGTATTAATTTACTATGCGAGGAAGCGGAGGGGATCGTGGAGGCGCACCGAAGGGGCACTTCCGCTTCCGGGCCTCCCAGCGGCGGCTCCCTGCCGCGATCCCTTCGACGTCCAGGCAGACGGCACAACCGCCACCGTCCGCGTCTTGCGTGCCCTCCGCGGCGGCGGCGGCGGCGGCGGCTTCCGCTCTCGCCGACGAGGTCGAGCTGTTGAACCGCTTGAACACCGCCGCGTCCAGAGCTCCAGCGCCAGCGCCGCTGGCCTCGCCGCCCCCGTTCTTGTAGGAGGAGCCCACCGATGAGAACGCGCTCGCCTTCTCCTGCCAGGTCCCGCAAGGAAGCACGTCTCAAGAACGGCGAACGCGGCGCAAAGGGGATGACAAACGCGGGTCAGTTGATGGTACCTTGATGGTCTTGTTGGTGACTCTGATGATCTCCCGCCTCGGCGGCGCCGCCGGTGGGATCGGCTCTTCATCCTCCGGCGCCGGCGCCGGCGCCGGCGTCGGCGAGGGCGAGGGATTCACTTCCACATCGACAACCCTAATGCATCAATATGGTCAAGCCAGGGATTGAAGATCCAACAATTGGGAGAAAAAAAATGTTCTTTTCTCTCTTACCTGGGCTTCACGAGGAAAGATTGCAGGGTGGTCTGACCACCGGACGGCCGGATTCGACTCGGGTAGTTCCTCTGATGCTGCTTCCTCATTCTATCCTCTCTTCTTTCCCAATTCTTTCTTCTCTCTTGTGTAATAGGATGCGACTAAAAAGGAGCTCATGATGTTCACCGAAATTTCTTGGCGCCAAGTTTCTTTGAAATGCAAGTCTTCCCGCCAAAATTTGGGGATAATACTGCTAGCTATACTGCAATACTGCATTGCTGCGATCTTGGGAGAGTTCATTCTTGTGGATATGCAATAATATAATAGCATGCAAATATGCAATGGTTGATCCAAAATATGATCTTGACAAATCAATTCGACGCAAAATTGGGAGAGGGCCAGATGGTGGTAGCATTGGCATTTCAAGGCAAGAATTCGCTGGTACAAAAGTGTGATTTTATTGTTCATCTACGTTTGATCCTGGAGCCTCCGATACAGCCATATGATGAACAGAAGCTGCGCCACCGAGACAAACGTGAGGACGGCAACTAGCACCGGGCCGATGGTCCACTTGTTCCCGGATCCATGCTTCCTGTGGCGGCGACGGTGGCGGCGGGAGGCCGCCATCCTTCGGTAGTGCTGCATCGAGCTGAGGAACCGAGCTCGCAGGGTATCAGTGTCGGTGTCGGCCCACATTGCGGTGTACACCTTTGGTGGCTGATGCGAGCCGTCGCCATTGATGTCAATGGAGAACTGGGTGCTGTCATCGGTAAGACCATCATTCACCTCTGCGTTGGGTGAGAATCCGTTTGCCATGGTAGCCTCGGCTTCCATGGCTGCTTTGGTTATATCAACGGCGTGATGAGACATAGCGCGCATTGCCATGGCAGCTTCAGCTTTCATGGCTGCTTCGGTGTTCTTTGCTGTTTCAGCAGAGGAGTCTTTCGCTGATTCAGCTGTGCATTTGCTGCCAACTTTCTCAGAGAGTTTACTTGCCTCGCCGAGAAATTTTCTCATCGATGTGTCTGTGTCATCAACGGTAGCTCCTTGCTTCGTCCGTTGCTTGCTGCAAGCCAAACTGGCTGGGAATTTGCAAGGATCTGAGTCACCAGTGGTTTCAGTAGCACTGGTTGCTTTAGAAACATCATGATTTAGGTTGCTTGACGAGCTTATGTAAGCATCAGTGACAAAATCAGAGACTTCATTCCCTTCGTTGCGTAACCGTTGCTTTCTGTGGAGTAATCTAGAGTGCAAACCTTGAATGGTTTTGGTGACACTTACTGTTTGTAAATCTGCATGCATTAATCTGCTATCAATGACACCATAAGGTTTCTTTGTTTCTTTTTTGCCTGATTGATTTTCTGGCATTGGATTTGCGTTTGTGGTTATAGTACCAGATGCTGCGATCCCATTTACCTTGTCAAGATGTTTCTGATTGACCATGTCAGATGAACGAATAGAAGATGCAGTGTCATTTACATCAGCACCAGCAGAAGCAGAATCAGAATCATCTTTTCCTTTCTGCGATGTTAATTGCCTGAAATGAGCTGAGCTAGCAGGTAAATCATTTTCAGGTATATTATTGCTAATTACTTTAAACTCTCTCTTTGATACTTGCGTAGGTAAATGTTCCACCATTTCAGGAATGTATTTCTCTACAGAAACAATTGATGGCATCTTATTTGCGGTGCCATGAACTCTTCTTCCTTCATTACCAAAGCCAGAATCAGCATCTTCTCCTTTATTGACTATACATTCCTCACCTTGAATTAAACTGATGTTTAGTTTTTTTTCAGTCTCAGTAATCTTGATTGCTTGTGACCCTTCCCGGACCAAGTTACGACTGCTTGCAGCAACAGAATTGATAAAAGGAGTATCTGTGGTAGTTCCAGCTACTGTTGGAAAAGCTATTCCCATCTTGGACCCTCTACGCTTGGCAAGAACTGAACTAGCAATGGCATCATGATTAGTACGATCGTCAGTAACAACAGGACTATTTTTCTCCACAACTGCACCAGCTTTAATTGGATGATCAGGAAACTTCACAGTTGAATCTGGACCTTCCTCAACCTCACCATCTTCAGGAACAACTTCTGCCAGCTTATGCATGCCACGGCGAGTGAGTTTTGGTGTCAACCTCTCCGTGTTCCTAAGCAGAACATTGTCTTCAGTTCTAGTAGTTCCTGCCTTGACTACTTTTGAGTCAAAGAATCCACTGATTTCGGTTCTGCTCTGTGTCGATGCACTATCAACATTACCAGAATCTGCAGCATTCTCTTCCATGTCAAGATTTTCTTGAGTATTCACACTGCTCTCAAAGATGTAAGGGCTGTTGGAGTAGTATATGTAACTGGAATCAGTGGAGTATCCATGGACTTGTGCGATGTCCTTGATCACAGGCCAGTCTGGGCCATCCACCAGGCACCTCTTCAGCAGCTCAACCTTGCAAGTGATATCCAATGAGTAAAGATTTGATGCAAGTGCTTCAATCCATCTTGGCATCTCTGGCAATTCATGATCGAAAATGTGCAGCATTCGCAAACTGTTGACACACTCCACTGTCCGTAGCACTGGGCAGTGGCATATGTTAAGGTCTTCAAGGGAAGGCATGTTTGATATCTTCTTCAGATTTGGGGTGTTCCAGACGCTCAATTCCCTCAGTACAGCAATGTCCTCCACAGCCTCGAGGTTCGCCATGTCCACTATGCGCAGCTCCATCAGGGATGTGGCATGTCTGAGGCCACTGGGAAGGCGTCGTAGGTCAGGGCAGCTCTCGATCTGCAGCGCCTGCAGAGAAGGTAGAGCCCCTTCCTTGATGTTCATCCATTTCTCCAGCTGATGCAAACCTTGCAAGTGCAGGTTCTCGAGCTTTGGAAACGGTACCTGATGGTGCTGGTCTGTGGCCATGAACTCTGCATCAGTACCATTGAGAACTGAGGAATCGGCAATGTACAAAGATCTCAACTCTGGTAGCCGGCCTAATGGTGGAAGGGACTGGCAGAAGCTGCACCCGATGATATCGAGACGGCGGAGATTCGTGAGGACGGTCGCAGACAGCCATCTTGGAAACTTTGTCCCAAAGTAGTTGGCAATCTTCAGAGACTCCAGGCATTGTGGTGGATTCAGTTCTTCGAAGATATCCTCCATCCTTGCGACCACTGTCGGTGTCTGAAACGACCTGACCGTTGCACTGCAAGACAGCTCGAGCTCCCTGAGGCATGTCTTGCCGGCAAGCGCCATTTCTGCTGCCTCTGTTGGACAGGTAGCCTTCTCAAGCTTCTGAACATGGAGCGTCATCAGCTGACACAAGTTCTTGAGCTCATTTAGAGGCCACCCGCTCCTGTCATGCGCGGCTCGCGCCTCTTTACTCGTCACAGCGAAGAACCGGAGCGCCGTGAGGCTTCTCAGCTGGCCTACCCTGAACGCCGCATCCTCGATCACCATGCCGGCAAGGTCAAGCTCTCTTAGCCCTCTTAGATGCTCGATCCCCTTTGGCAGAGCATGCAGTGACTTGCACTCTCTTAGCAGCAAGAATTTCAAGCTCCAAAGGTTGCCAATGGTTTCTGGCACTGCCTGTATCCTTGTCTGGGACAGGTTCAAGAAGCTCAGGTAAATGAGGTTCCCCAGAGTGTCTGGAATGAGCTCAATCCCTGTCTCACTCAGGTCCAGGACTTTGAGATGATGCAGCCTTGTGAAGATGTTCCCTTCAGTTTTCAGTGGGTTCTTCTGAAGCAGCAGTGTCCTCAGCCACTCTAACTTGAGAATCTTCTCTGGTATTACGGCAAGGTTTCTTCCTGGGAAGGAGGCGCGCCGTGGCGGCGCGAAGGAGGCGTCACCGCCGTCGGGAAGCAGCTGGGCGTCGCGGGCGAGGTCCTCGCCCCGTGAGAGCATCCGCGCCAACTCGCGCAGCATGTCGTGCATCGTGCAGCGCTCCGTGCAGCTGTACGCGTCTGCCTCCGCCGGCTGGAGGAGGTTCCTTCCGATGAGCTCGTCGTAGTACTCCACGGCGACCTCCTCGACGCCGGCGTCCCCCCTGGCCTGCACGAAGCCTTCGGATATCCACTGCTGCAGGAGGGCTCGCTTATCCATGGCGACGTCGGATGGGTGCAGCGAGCAATAGAGGAAGCATTGCTTCAGGTGGCACGGCAGGTCGTCGTAGCAGAGGTAGAGCGGCCTCATGGCGTCGTTCGGGAGCCACTTCGCTGTCCAGGCGGGGCTTGCGAGCACCGCCGCCCACTCGCCTGTGCTCGCCTCCCTCGTCCGCAGCACGCCAGCGACCGCCGCGATCGCCAGCGGCACGCCGGCGCACTTCTCAACGAGCCTCTCCCCGGCGGTCTTCAATTCGCCGGCGTCGCTCTCGTCGGCGAAGAGCGCCGCCTCCCGGAGCAGCAGCCAGCCCTCGCCGGCGGCGAGCCGCCTCACGCGGTTGACGTGGCCGGCGCCCATTTCTCGAGCAATGCTGCTGTGCCGCACGGTGACGAGCACCTTGCTGCTGCGGCTGCCGCGCTGGAGCGGGCCCCGCAGCACGCCGTCCCACACGCCGCCGTGCCGCACGCCGTCGAGCACGAGTAAGAACCTCTTGTTCGCCACCATGCCGGCCAGCGACGACTCGAGGTCGGCGGCGCTCTCGGCGCCGGCCGTGTCGCCGCCGCCGGCTTCGATGACCTGCGAGAGCAGGCCGGCGTCGGTGTACCCGCCGGAGAGGCGAACCCATGCCCTCGTCGGAAAGCTGCGCCGCACCCTGTCGCTCTCGTACACCACCTTCGCGAGCGTGGTCTTGCCAATGCCGCCGGGGCCGACGATGGCCGCGACGGCGCAGGCATCTGCTTGACCATCGGCGTCCGTCAGCCACCGCACGAGGCGGCGCGCGTCGTCCTCCATTCTTTCGCCGACGATGTCGGCCTCGGCGCTGGCGGGCGCAAATTCCCGGCGCCTCAGCACCGTCCGCGCATGGACGCCGGCGTGGTCGGCGACGGAAGCGTGGAGCTGGAGCCGGCGCTGCTCCTTCAGGACCGCCTGCAGCTTCTGGTTCACGCTCTTGAGGTCGCTGGCGACGCCGCGGCGGTGCTCGTCGGCGTCGCAGCAGGACGACAGCAGCCACGGGAGGGCCTGCACGCCATGCGGAGGCTGATGCTCCCGGCCGCCGCGCAGGCGAGCCGCCACCCGACAACGGTCGGCGGCGGCGTCCGCGTCGTACGACGCGGCGCGCACGGCCGCCAGCCACCGCGCGGCGGCCTCGTCGCCGCGCGCCGCCCGCTCCTCGGCGTCGCCCAGCGCGGCGGCCACCCTCTCCAGCCTCGCCGCCAGCTTCCGGGCCTCCGCCGCCACGCCCAGCCGCCGCGCCGCCGCCTCCTTCTCCACGGCACGCCACTGCGCCGCGGTGTCCGGCACGAATGCGCCGAGCACGGCGGCCATGCCCACCCCGAGCAACACGACGCAGCAACCTCTTCTCGCCGAGACGATGCGATCAATCGGCGGAGTCAACCAAAACTACAATTGCCAGAATGTGATTACGTTTCGGGAGGCATGGCGTCATGGCAAGACAAACATGCACTTGCCGCAATTTATGCTGAAAATAATCGGGATTGCTGTAGGATAAGATGGGAAATATTATTAGGGAAAGGGAAACGATCTTGAAAAATAACATCTACTTGGAATCTGTGTTGTGACAGGCTGACAACACAAATTAAGATGCTTTCACCGTATGTATATATGGACATGCCGTTCTCCCTGGGCATATGCCCTCCTGAGAGAAACCGGGGGGGCGTCCAACGCCCGTTGGAGCCAGCCCAGTCCAACGCTGCATCTAACCGTCCACCTCCAAACTGTGAGCCATCCGATTGCCGTCACACCCCACCTCTCTTCTCACACCGCGTCGTTCCTCCAAAGCGCGCAGCGCCGTCTCCTCCCGTCCCACAAACTCAAGCCCTCTCCCCTTGCAGTAGTAAACCCTAGGCGGCGGCGGCGGCGATGGTGGCCGTGGCCGCGGAAGCGGCGCTCTCCCGCCCCTTCCATCACCGTAACCCTAGGCAGCGACGGCGACGCGACGGTGGCGGCGGCGACGACAATGACGGCAGCGATGGCGGCACTCTCCCGCTCCTCCGACTCAGGGCTCTCCTAGGCGGCGGCTGCGGTCTCTCTAACGACGCGTGAAGACCGCCTCCCTGGGTTGAGCGCTGCAGCTAGGAGCTTCTTCGCCAAGCTCTTCGTGGTTGGGTGTTTAGCACTGCAGCTAGGAGCTCCACCGCCTGGAGTAGGACTGCTTGCTCAAAGATCAAAGATTTTGATTTTGTATGAATTGTGTACAGAGGCAGGACTGCTACTCTATAGTTTAAAGATTTTGATTTTGTATGAATTGTATTCAATGTTCACAATGCAATCAGAAACTGGACTGAGATGTACTCTGTGCTAGTGAAATTATGAACTGGCGGTGTATATTCTTGTCAAGAATTTGTGAAAAACGTGATATTAGTACAACACTACAACATATATGTAGTTTCTGATTGAATTCAGAAGACGATGACTATGCTTGTCATGAGGAAGGTGATCCAGCGTTTGACGTCCTCGGCCAAACTTAGGCCCTCCTTCAGTATGGGGTCACATACATAGTTTGAGAATTCTCAAATGTAAATTAGAATCAAGCTTCCGCTAGCAAATGCTCTTTTGTTGTAATATAAACAAACGCTATGTCGACGTCGTTGTAATTAAGTACCAACACTTGGTTAATACTACCAGTTTGTAATAAAATACTTTTGGTATTGTATGAGATGATCAAGCAATGTAATGTGACGCACCATCGGCCCAGCCGCCTTCGCCTCCTCCCCTGGCTCCGGCGGCCCCACCGCCGCCTCCGCCGCGGCCCCCGACGAGCCCCACCCACCGCCGGTCCGCCGCCTCCCCGACCTCCCTCTACACCCCGAGGAACCCAGATTTTCCCTAACCCTAACCCGAAACGGCGACGGGCGAGCTCGACGGCGGCGACGGCGAGGTAGGCCTCCTCCTTCCTCCTCCTCCTCCTCTGCACAGCGCGCGCGCGGCGAAGGGGAGCTGGGCACGTGTCGCTAGGGGGGGGGGGCAATCCCGTCCGGGACGGGATCCCGTTGTGAGGAATTTCTGATAGAAAGGTGCACGTATGTATATACGGTTGTGCTTTCAAAACTTTGATTATTTGCATCTATGTAAATACCGGCAGTCCTCCTGTTTCATTGCAAATTAAATAATCATATTATTTTTTGTGCTTAAATTAAACTAAAAGCTAAGGATGATACTACACGATGGTGTACCGTTGGAAGCGCTACAAAACACTGCCGAATATTGGAAGTAACATCCGGGTTTACTTATTGAAACATTAGGTCTGTTCTCGTGGGATGGATGAACTAACATGGAACATGTGTTTAATGGTTTTCAGCATGTTTCATCGGGTCTTTTGGCATATTCCAACGCTTCTTTTAGCTAGTTTCAACAGTGGTCAACTGTGTTTCAACTTGTTCCATTAGTTTAAGCATGTTCCAATAGTTTTGTTTTTTTTTTCCTGATGACTCCATGTTGCATGTTTTATTAGTAAAACATCATGTATCAACAAGTTTAACCAAATGTTCCGGTAGTAAATCTTATATGTTTGAAACAAGTTGTCTAGCTTAAGAACAAGTGTTTGATTTCTTCTCAAATGGAACGTTTGATCTGCAGTGCCTACCTAACCTTTTCTAATTATAACTTACCGTTGGTTTGGCTGAAAAGAACATGACCTCAAGATTCATGTAATCGACCTGTTGAGAAACCCCGACCCGGGCCAATGCTAGCCTTGGCCTGGCACGTGCCTGGGGTGGGGCTATTCAGTGCACCAGCCGAAACCCTAAACAGATGAGAATAAATGAGAGAGAAATCAATCTATTATGTACACATAAGAAAAGCAATAAAGAATTAGTATCCCCTTCTACATCACGTGTTCAATTTATTATGTGTGATTGTTCTTTGACGTCTACCCACCAAGCCATGGAGTTAAGACCCTGCACTTTCCAACTCATATTTCTAACGCTTTCTACAAAGCAATGACAGAGACACCTTGACGTCCCAATGACTACAAACCAAACACCAGCACAAAGCATGCCTCGAATCACCCAATGAAGGGGCAATGTCAAGCACACCTAAATAGCGTATGAGTATACACCACAACTTCAAGAGGGGAAGGACTAAAGAGACTAGACAACACGGAAACAAAAAGATAAAATAACAGGAGTTGGAACTCTCTAGCACACAACCTAGCCATTAGGCCTCCTGCATCCTCCAGACATTGGCCCCTAGCGTTGAAGCTAAGTTCATAGAAGCCTAGACACTTGCAAGCTGGGAAATTGCGGCCTTTTGAACAAGTTGAGGTAGCGCTCGAGCGTCGCTGTGTCAAAGTCGCCTTCCCTGTCAATGATACCTAGCTTGCGCGCTAGGACACGCTGCGCCTTCTTAGTGGCGGACATTGGCTTGCCAACCGATTTCTTGGTGATCCTGACACTCCTCTCTGTCGGCAACTCAGCAGCCTCTAGAGTGGCCAAGATCAACTTTGGGATCCCTTTGACCACATTGCGAACAACAACCTAGCATTGGTTGATCTCGATGAAGGAAGGGCAATGGCTGGGCACAACGAAGATGGGGGCGGAGACCTGCTGAGAAGACGGTGCAATACCAAGCTCATCCCGCATTGGGTCTTAAGAGTCGTCTTGAAGGGAGTCATCACAGTGGGGAGGAGAAGTAGCCAGTGGATCTTAAAAAACCAGAGGTGTCGCATGTGCCTAGGTATCCACTGACGCAACCTCCTAGGATGCCGATGGTGCATCCATATGCACCACAACCAAAACAAGGGCAACCTGCGCCGCCTCACCACCTGAAGCCAAGGGCATTGACGGTGCTGACTCTTGGGTAGTCCCCTTCACCACATTGTGCTTAGCAGAACCTGGTCAACATGCAGAATCAAGTCATGAACAAGCGTCGCTGCCAAGCCCAAGCCGAGACTCTTCAAAGCGCAGGCTTGCCATCTTGGGGAGGCCGTTGGCGTCATCAGTCCAAACCCACACGCATACACAAGCCTCCTCATACCCGCTGCGAGGCTTGTCCAGCTCTAGGACAAGATAACATGTTCCATCGATGATGGGAGCAATCACTTGCGTGGAACAGGCGTGGCGAGGCACACCTTCAATACAAACTCTCACCTTGAAACAAGCCAGGGAGGACTCCGCATCGAGAAACCTGATCCAAGGTTGCATCCTGTGGTCAAACCCCTCATTTAGAGTTTCGATTACTCCAAAAATATCATAATCTATACAAAATATATGTAACACCCAAATTTGAGCCAAGCATCTAAATTTGAGCAAATTTTAGGAGAATTTCAAATTTGAAAATGTTTCCCTGGATTGGGCTTTAGATGGGCCATTCTTGGACCAAACCCTGGCCCAGCCTAATTGTTCTTCTCTGTTCCTCTCTGTCTCCCGCCGCTTCTCTCTCTCTCACACCAGGCGCTTCTCTCTCTCTCTCTGCCTCAGTGTCGACCAGCCAGGGCCATGCAGCGAGGTGGATTAAGCTCACAATGACACCTAGCTCCCACCGCCTAACCACGCCGTGTTGGCACCTCCGAGCCTCGGCTTCTCCGCCCCGCCGGTATAAAATTTCGCCGCTGCCTCTATTCTTCTCTTTCCTCCACTTCCTTCGCTCCCGAGTGTCTCTGCCTTCTCTCGTTCGTCCACGGCAACCTCCAGAGCTCACCGAGCAACGTTGACGCCACCGGAGCAAAACCGAGCCGAACCGGCCTCCGTCAATTTCTCCTTCCACGGTACAAGTTAATCCGATTCCTTTCGCCCGTAGATTCTATTCTATCTCACAATCATTTCCCCTCAATCAATTTTACCAGTGCATCGCCGGAACATCCTCGCCGCGATTGCCCTGCTCGGAGCTGTCGCGGTGTCTCTCGCCGCCAAGCCGAATCGGTCACGCTCCGTCCTTGCCAGGGCTTCGGTAAGCAAGCTCTCGCCTCCCCGTAGCTAACCCGTATTTCAATTTGGCTAGAGCCGTAAGGTTGCGCTGCCGCCATTTGATGCCGTGCCATCTCGCCGCCGCCGTCGGCGCCGTTGCGTCCGGCCACCGTAGGCCGTGCCGTGGGCATCATTAGATGCACGCCGTTTCCATGAGCCCGTAGGTAGCATCTACAACTGATAGCATAACCTCTAGCGCCTGCTAGCCTTTGGTTTTCTCTTCGGATGCACGCACTGGCGAGAGGTAGATGACGATGATGTCATCATGACGTCATTAGCTCCAGTGCCGCGCCAGGGTGGGTCGCTGACAGCACGGTCTTGCCTGGAAGTGGCTCCCTCTCTATTCAGTTGCGTTTCATCGGTTCGAAGTCACTAGCCTGTGGGCCATTGGAACCATGCGCCAGTTTAAGTGGAGGCGCCTTCGACGTCGCCGAAGGGGCACGCCCTCGCCCGCGGCTGGGCCGAGTGGCCTGATGGGCCGTACCGTTCAATAGCGCTGCTCACCCGGGCTGGGCCGCGCTGTTTCCCCACGCCACGCATAGTGATGGGCTTGGCCCATTACTGTTCCAGTAGATTTTCTCTGAATTAGATATTTAAAAGTATCCCGAAGATAGTTATCCAATTACTAAAGATAGCTGATTAGCTCCAAAAATTCCTAGAAAATTATAGAAAATAATAGGATCAATCTACCACCCAGGAAAATTGTAACTTAGGTATTGACCTATAGA
Source organism: Raddia distichophylla (assembly GCA_005191435.1). NCBI lineage: Eukaryota > Viridiplantae > Streptophyta > Magnoliopsida > Poales > Poaceae > Raddia > Raddia distichophylla. The sequence continues at coordinate 944,504 of SPJY01010914.1, read as the reverse complement.
AGAGGCTCTGAATATATTAAAGAAGATATATAGAAGCATAATCACATTCTCCAAAAAGGGAATTCTTAGGGGTATTTTTGTAAATCATCCTTAGTCTTCCTAAACCACCGTAACAATAGCAGCTCCGTCTAGAATCGATACTCAAGCCTTGGATTTTTGCATATGCCTCAGTTAAATATTAATTTGAGGTTTTCTCCCTAATAGACGAGCCTGCTCCCGAGGAAGCATTTCCGGAAGCAAGTCAAGTACACACCAGTGATCCACAAGGCGAGTTAACACCCTAGCTCATTCTTCTACCCAATTTTTATTAAATTATCTTGTTTGAAATATAAAAGTGCATGCTCGATATACTTTGAAACTGTCTATCTTCTTATTCATGATGTAATTATGCCCTGTCTTTGTTATGTTTGCCATACATGATTCCTTGATATCATGATTGCTTGGTTGCCTACATGTTAAATAAAATGTTTAGACTTCCTAGTCTTGGGTAAAAACTGTTTAGATTTGCTTAAGTCTTACTGATTTAATTGGGTATCCAATCCCGCACTGGTGAGCCAAAACTCATCAGTGGACACAATGACAATATACACTTTGATCATGATGGATTTTGAATTGCATGTGTTAATGCGATGTTGATTTGAATTGTGGAATGATGATGTGCGGATAACGGGAAACGGGACTAGGAATGATGGAAGTGAAGGGTGCTGGGCATGATGGACCCATAAGCGATATCTGTGTGATATATATCTATGTAATAGATAAAAATGAGAAGGTGGATTGACCAGGTGCAGTATGGGCTTGCCTGGAGGGGTGCTAATGTGTTGTGCACAGCGGGAAGTCGCCGACCATTTTCTGTGTGTGAATTGGTTCCTAACAACCACAACGCGTGGCCATCGCGCGGTAGCGCAGGATTGGTGGTTTGTGTAACCTAAAAAGCTTGTGTAGCCTATGCTTGTGTAGCCTTAAGCCAAACTGAGGGGAAGGTGAATTAGGCCGTCAATTGTGTAGTGATCTGACTCTATCTGCCGAGGTGGACTATAGGGACCAATGCTATCCATTGAACGGCAAGTCAACCGGAAGGGTGGGTTGGGTAACTAGTTCACAGGAACTCGGTGAGATGGTGGTTCACAACGGGGATTGCCGATTCGGAAATGATGGTGTGGTGAAAAAAGATGGGATACGGGAATGGTTCGTAGAGGGTGCCTGTGTGGCTTGAATAATGGATTTTATGAACTTTTACTATAATCTCTCCCCGACATCTTTTTGGAGATTTCTTTTCTAAAATGGCTAAGTATAGGCTTTTATACGTATATGTTAATTCTAAATGTGGCTTTCCGCAAAGAAAATAACCTCAACTCCACTATATGGCCACTATTATACATTTGGTGGGCCGTCACTCGTCTTCGAGCGGCGCGGCGACCCCTGTCTCTAGACTGGTCCCATCCTCGCCTCCTTGCCCTTCCCTCCCTGCGAGGTGCTCGGTGGCGTAGGTTGGCGCTTTTCAGGTTAGTAGCAGGGTTCGACTTGTGCCGTCTGGGTGGCGTGGCGTCTGGCTTCCTTCGCTTCCCGTGCGCAGACCACCAGGTGTGGTGGCCCCTCTCCGGCGACATTGGCTGGCGACTTTGATTCGGCGGCGTCCCCGTTCTCTGCCCCTTGGCCTGGTCCCGTCCCCGCCGTCGAGACCCTCCCTTTCTCCGAGGTGTCGAGTGGTGTGGGCGGCTTCTTCCGCGTTAGGTGGCGGTGTGCGTGCTCGCTCTCCGGCTCTGCATCTTCAGCTGGCGGCTCGGTTCTCCTAGTGCTATCGACCTTCGGCTGACCCTGCCTTGTGCGCTAGTAGGACAGATCTTGGGCGAAAGCCCTACCCTTTTGGGCTGGTGTTGGCGTCACCTTTGGTGTCGTTCCCTTGTTGAAGGCATCACCTTACGGATCTTCCCTACGTACTCTGGGTGAAAACCCTAGTGGCTCTGCGACTACGGCGGGTTCTCTGCGTCGCTACCTTGTTGGAGGCGTCGTGGTCGCCGTTTTGCGCCTTGGTTTTCGCTGGGTCTACTGCTACAGGAGTCGCTCGTCGTTGTGTGAGTGTTGGTGGTGTTTCTCCTTCTCCCTCTTTTGTATCTCTCTCCTGTTCGGTCTTTGGCCTTGGTGGCAGCGGTGTGGCTGCATTTCTTTTTTCTTTTCTTTAGGCGGTGTTCCCGGTAGTGGCCGGAGGTGTGTCTGTGTCTGGCTTTGGCCAGGGTTGCAGCGGAGTGCTGTGGTTGTACCCCGTGTTTGCATGGATTTTTTATTTTATTTTCTTCTGCTATTCAATGAATTAGGACGGCAGTTCTCCTGCCCCTCTTTCAAAAAAAATAGTCATTTAGATGTCATGGAATTTGCCCGATCCGTGATTGAGACAATACGGCAGGTATTTCCATGACCGAATATTTCCCCTTTTGGGGTAGGTCACTCTTACATCATACCAACGTGCTGTTCGGTGGGAAGAAATATAGTACAACGGACACTGGTAGCGAAGGGGATACGCATGTATTAATTGCAAAAATGCAGCTTGCACAACGAATCGATACCCTCCATACATATAGATTAACCACAAGAGGCAGAGTCCAAAGCTCCAAATGACGTGCCGGCCGGTGCCTCACGGTGACAGGACGATTAGGCTGAGGAGATGGATCATTCGGAGTACAGAGTTGACATTACGAAAGCGATCCTCCGGGGCGCGTCCTGCTCGATCGCAAAGTAATTGGTTGCATGAAATGGACATCGATAGAGGAGAAAGTTAGAAAAAGAGAGAGGACAGGGAGAAAACCCAACTGATGAATCTGAAAATGTTACTGGTTTTTTTCGTGCAAAAGAAAGAATATAAGCTGGAAATTTAAAAGGGAAGCATTTCACGTGCGCTTGAAAACTTGGCCTCAGGGCATCTCAAGTCGATAGCTACATATAAGGAATAGACAAGTCATTTATGAAAAACAAATAAACAACCTCTTATGGGGCTGAAATTTTAGTTCAAAAATCATGAGTTGTTCGGGCTCGACTCGTTAGCAAATGAGCCCGAGCCGAGCCAGTCCTGGTTTGCTTATGCCTTGTTCGGTCGTCTAAAAAAAGCCTAGTCGACCACTCCTCTTTGGCCCGTCCTATGTCCATCCCACTACCACATACCATTCTAACCCTAACTCCCTCTCACTCATCCTCCCTATCGATTCCCTGCCCTAGTGTTGCCACCAGCTGCTGCTCCCTCAATCCTCCCTTTCTCTATCACGCTCCTTTCCCTGCTTGGCTAACGCAGCAACAGCGCCGTGACATGGATGACGCCGCTTCTCTTCTCCTCCCGGACGGCGCCACAACCGCTCCATCCTCCCCCCAATCGACGACACCAACGCTTCCCTATACTCCGTTGACGGTACCACCACTTCTCCCTCCTCTTCGATGGATCTTCCTCCTCCCTTCACCTCCTGGCTAATGGTGCCACCACCTCCCTCCTCCTCCCTCATTTTCCATGCCAAAAGATTGCCTCTTCCCTTCTCTCCTCCCACACAACGACATATCCACCTGGGCCCCATGTCGTCGAGTTCTGCCACACTGCCCTTCAACCATCTGCACCGTTGAGCTCCTTCACCTCTCCCTCCTCCTAGTCGACGACATTGCCTCACCCCTCTTCCTCTTTGGCAATGGCATCGTCACTTTTCCCTCCTCCAGTAGACAGCTCGTGAGCTAGCTTGAGATACTCCTTTAACTCACTCAAGCTCGGCTCGCTTGCCAAACGAGCCCGAATCGAGCTTGCTTCGTAGCTCAGTCACTCTGATGAGCCCAAGCCGGCTCGTTTCCACCCTTAATGTCCAATAGACTAAGAATAACATAGTCTCTAAAATTAATATGGGCCTACATTAATAGTGTTCATGCATCTTATAATCTGCTATATATTCTTACATAGGAGCTAGTCTATCACTGTTCTCTCTTTTCCACATAAGCAAAAAAGCTGAGTTGTCATTCATTTCTCCTTGTCTTATTTAACTTATATCTTTTCGTCTACAAAGTCAAAGATAAAAAGAAAAGATAAAGAGAAAAAATGACACCAGTGTTGAAGTCCTTATAGTCATATGATTTGGCACTACTTTAGATGTTTGAATGGTTTTTTGAAATCGTCTTTAATCTACTAAAAAGAGTCTAATAGCTTATTTGACATCATTGGAGATGCTTCAACGATATCAACGTTGCCATTTATTTAGGGTTGTTTTCTCTCCGTTTTTGGTGTATTGTATTTATTTGCAAAGGTTTTGATCATTTCAAGGTATGCCAAATAATCATATTTATCTGGTTTTGTTATTTGAGCATACTGTATGTTATAAAACTTTAGTTTAAAAAATATTAAATTGGAAGGTGGGAAAGCACGACCCGGTTGATGCCTGAAACCGAGTTTAATGTGAGAAGCATTGCAACTAAGAGTGAAAGGTCGAAAGAGTAGATGAGCATTTCCAGTAGTTTTCTAAAAGGTCCCTTAAATACTATCGCGGACAACCTCAGTCTCTATAACGTTTCAGCAGGGTCTCTATATCAGTCTCTAAATTTAGAGACTCTTCAGAGTCTCCAGAGAATCTATATTTCTTTTTGAAAATAGACTCTACCGTAGAGGATGGAAATATAGGGTACAAATAGTGATTTGGAGAAAGAATATAGAGAACGAAATATAGAGATTCTGCTGGCGATGCTGTAAGAATATATCTAAAAGGGTTCCTAAAACATTTTTGCGGATACCCATCCAGCAGAGTCTCTATCTCAGTCAGTTTAAAGACTCTCTAGAGAATCTCTATATCTTTTCAGGGATAAACACTCTGGTGGAGATGATGGAAATACAGAGAATAAATAGTGATTTAGAGAAGGGATATAAAAAACGAAAAATGGAGATCCTGCTGGTAATGCTGTAAGGAAGTAAGCGGGAGTGAAAAAAAAAGTAAGGAATGGCCTATTGACATGAGTCGGTAAGTGTAAAAACGGACGACAGGAGACTCCTAAAATCCTTCGTAATTTTTCAATAGGTATGAATACGTACAGATGCAGATTGACGAGAATGAGTTTTATCATTTTTTTAATTACTATGAAGGAGCTTGAATGTTGTCTAACACATAATACAATATATATTTTACTCGAAGAAACAAAACATGTTTTTTGAAAGAGAAAATACAGTTTTTTCTTTGTCAAATTAAATGCATATATTTATATAGTGTAGTAGTGTGTGAGTAGCAGCATTGTAGCATGCATATACTTAGTTAGACACCTTCAACTAGGGATGGCAATCGAGTGGGTATCTCCAGGTACAGCTCTGTCCAACCTAAACTCAAAACCCGAATAGCTAACCGAAACCCGAACCCGAAATTTGTGTCGGGCACAAACGAGCACCCATACCCGCAGATCCATCTGGAGTGGTCCAGATCTAGAGAGGTGGAAGCCACTTTTTCTCATTTAAACACTTTCACGAAAAAACCCCCTGACTTTCTAAATGGAAAGGGGCTTCCACCTTTTTAGATCTAGGCCACTACTCATGGATCTGATGATCCAGATTGCTGTTATCATATTAGCACCTAATAAACATTTGCACTGGATATGCTGCCTTTATATAGTGTAGTAGTGTGTGAGTAGCAGCATTGTAGCAAGCATATACTTGCGTAGGATGCACCAATAGTAGCTAGCAAGCCAAATTTACGGATGACCATAAAATGCATGAGTTCGAAACCAGCCCGTATGTGAATACCAGTAATGTTTCGGATAGTAAATAGCCGGCCGGATTGTTAGTTAGACACCCTTCGAGGCTTCGACCCTCATCCGTATGTATTAAAATCTAGTTGATTAAGAATCGAGCGTAGCTTAGCTTAGCGGGTGGTAGCATCCGATTATGAGAGCTACATGTTAGAGCATGCACCACAGCATCGGTGTCATTCGTGGCCTGGATCAAGGGCGAGCGGCGGGAAACATGGCGATTCGCTGCATGCAGCAATTCCTGTAGCCGAGTAGGATCTATATGCGGAAAAGAATGTCGTGAATATTGTAGCTACAGTAACCAAACAGTGATATGGGGATGCTGCTGGGGATGCTCTTAGGGTTTAAACCCCGGTTCTCATGTTTTCTGGATTTTTTCTAGGTGTTGATGTAGTTTACACATCCTAGCTAGCGTGTGTTCTGACGTGTCTTGACGTTAGTTTATAATTTTCAGTGTATGTTCAGACGTACGCGTGCGTGTGGTGTGGTGGAATAAAGTTGTGTGCACATTTCAGTACCCTCTCAAAATATAATCCAGTAATTATATCGGAAACACTAACTTACAATGTCGTTTTCACCTTTCAACAAGCCTCGCAACGCGCGATCATGTAGCAACACACACACACACATACCTTCCCGCCTGGGACGCCCATGAGTTCGGAAGCAAATCCTCTGCCGTACGGCAGAGTACAATTACTGCTACTAACATGTGGGCCCCACACGCTATGGGCCCACATGTCAGTGGCAGTATCGCCTCCCATGAGTTTGTGTGTCCCGCACGATTCCTGCTCGCTTGCTCTCCCTGCATTGCCCATAACTTGGGTGGAGCTCACCTCATTTACTCCTTTTTTCATAGCGCACTTTCATCCATGAGAGTATCTTCAATGGTACCATTTCAGCTAGCTATAATGATTTCAACTCAGCTTTTTGTTTATTTGAAGGAGATAATGAGGGTGTGCAAGCTATTAACTTACTATTAGTTTATAATTAATTCCAATGCACTTACTATCTATTGCATGTGAACCTATATTCAATTTTATAGACAATGTTATAGCTAATACATTGGAGAGATCTGACTATGTGCTATCTATAGATGACATGACACATGTTTATTATTAGCTACTATCTACACCATTGGAGATGCTCTCAGCAGCCGAGAATGTCGTTTCACTGTCTCTTTTTTGATCTCGTGTCTCGATAAGAAAGGGGAAGGGTTGTTTGTCGCCGCAACCGCTGTGGGCCACCGACGCCACATGCACCGCTAGCACCATATTCACTTGTATATGTTTGTACTTTTCATTCTCTGTTTTTTTCATTTTTTCCCTCAAGGCCCCTCCCATAAGGTGTTAGCTCCTGATATGGAGAAAACAAACTTTAGAAAAAAGGTGTATCCTCATTTTGCCACGAAACTCAAACTAGGTTCATATTAAACTTGATTTTTCTCTATTGAGACTTTAATTTTTGTATTTGTAATTTCTCGTATCGTCAATTTTTAGTAGCAGACATGAAACTTAAACCAGATATATATGAAATTTGGATTTTTGTCTTCCAAAACTTGTTTTTTATATGCTGAAACTTAGATTTTGTGTTCGTAAAACTTTTCGTATTGTCAAATTTAATTAGCAGGTTTTTAAAAATTTAGCAGAAGGGTTCACAAAATTCAACAGATATTTTTTCAAGGTCCTTTAATCAACACTTTCCTCAAGTTATAAAAAAAAAATTCAAATTTTACCCGTTCTGTGTCAAGTTTCATAAATAAAATTTTCAAATTTAATCTGTCGAAAGTTTTTAAACTTGATTCCTGCCTGTCTAATATGAATATCCGACGAGTATCCGTGCCCGTGAGTAAAAAAGAGGGTTCAACATAAATACGAACCGACTGCTACTAGTGACGGCGGATCCGGATCCAACAACGTATCCGAATCCTCCTCAACAGCAATTCCTCGCGGAGTCCCCAGTATTTCCCCGGGGAAAGAAGCGATCGGCGGCCGTCGTCCCCCCGCCCCTTCGACTGCCGGCCTCTCCGCGCCGCCGCCCCAGGAGCCGCCACCGAAGGCCGCCGCGCCGCGTCCCCGCCGACGAGCGGGCCCGTCCCCGCGTCCCACGCGCCCCCGCCGGCGAGCAGCTGCGCCGCCAAGTGCTCGCCCGCCCGCCGCCCGCCGCATCCCTCCACAGCGGCGCGGCGAGAGGCCCGGGCGCAGCTCCGTCGCCTGCTTCCCGAGTCCCGACGAGGCAGGCGAGCGGGAGGCCCACCTGTCAGAGCGAGTCGGTGATATATAGAGGCGAGCACAGCAGCAGCGCCGTTCTATCTGCAGAAATCTCGCCGCCGCCGCCGCGGGTTCCGGTGGTGGGTCGCTGGAGGTTTAGATTGCGAGGGAGCCCGCCGCGATGGTGCTCGGCAACATCGCCATCCTCGTCGGCTCCGGTCCGTCCCCTCCCCTCCCATCTTCTCTCCGCAGTTTCCAGTGTTCTTACTACACGGGGGATCATAATGCCATCGTGCCACAGATTGGTTTGCCTTGATGGCTGGGTTTAGTTCAGCGCTTCAATCTTAGCTTCAGCTTTCATGGCTGGGTTTAGTTCAGCGCTTCAAAGTTCAAACTTAGCTTGAGCAATAGATGGCTGGGTTTAGTTCAGCGCTTCAATCGTAGCTTGAACAATAGATTCGTTTGCTTTCATGGCTGGGTTTAGTTCAGTGCTTTTATCTTAGCTTGAGCAATAGATGGCTGGGTTTAGCTCAGCGCTTCAATCTTAGCTTCAGCAGTTGCGCTAGTCATGCATATGCGCCTTTGCCTCCTGATCACTTAGCTTAACCCCAAGATCTGGCTACCTCATGTTCATGCTCATCTTCTACTGGAAGGCAGCTTTTTTCTAATGGAGCTATATCTTTAGCATCTACTCGAATGAGGCCGTGGCTCAATCAAATGTGACTGTTTGCGCTTTTCTTGCGCAGGCATTGCTGGATCTGTTCTTATAGGTAATGATGGGGTAGCTCCTAGCCTTGGAGACGTTTTATCGAGTGCTACCAAGGTACTCTCAATCTTTATCTCCTGACTCTCAATGGCAATAGAGCACAGTGTTTATCGGTGTGCACGCAATGAGTTGATCTTTACGCTCTTACACTATGTTTTCTTCCATTAGTTTGTGAAAACCCATGGAAAGGAAGGCAAAGATGCGCCAGCTACTGGCGATTCACCTGTTTCTCAGCTGACGTCTCAGGTTTGTGCATGTTTTGTTTTGTCTACTTCACAGGATGAACTCTTGTGATGTGATGCTCAAAGAGCTTTTGAATGTCTCAGGTCGACCGTCTCAGGGAGGAGATAAAGTTCCTGTCCATGAGACCAGCTACAATCGTCACAAATGCTACTACATCAGGTTGGTTCTTTCGGGCTAGTTTCTATCCATGATGCACATTTATGAGTACTGTATTTAGTTATGATTTGCGAGTGAAATAGAGCTTTTACAATCAAATTTTACAGCGCACAAATTTGGTATTAGATTAGATGACTTAACATTTGACTGGGCAATCTGCCTTGCAAAGTAGTCATGTACTCATGTGCATGTTATCTCAGTTCTGAATTAAATTAGTCAGATGTGGTCTGATACCTACATGTTCCACAGAGCTGCAGTTGTAAAGCGTATCCTTATATCCTGTATTTTTGCAATTCTGGTTCGATCTCCACTTGTTTCCATCTCTTTCTTTTATTTTTGAAGTTTCTTTGTGTACCAATAGCAGCTTGGTGATTGTTCATTCTTCCTTCTTATCCATTCATTTATTTAGCGTTCAGTTCTCCACCCAGTATCCCACAGGACAGACTTTAAATCGCCCTGCCCTATTGCTTGAAAGCTATTCTACTATAGCTTTTGCTATTCTTTTCTTTTGTTCATGCAAAAATAGTTCATCAATGAATATCATTATGTTGTTTTTGTCCCTGGTAAATTTCTTGGAGTTGTGATTTTCACGTGTTTCATGTTTGTTGCAAATGTCTATGTTGGAGCTGATACAAATTTATATCACGCTCTAAAAATAAATGATTACATAATTTCAGTTCCTCTCTAATGTTATATAATTCTGAGCAAAATTCTTGAATGATTATTCATCTTACCTTCTTCTTTTGTAGGATCTGGTTCAATTACTATAACAGCAGTTATTGTTGCTGGGGTGATTGGCTACGCATACATAAAGTGGAAGGTAAATTTCTTATTTCTTTTTATTTGATGAGAGAGTAGATATCATAGAATGTTACATGCATGATCCGAGCACGTAATGAGGATACGATATGACCCTTGACACAAGCGAGATGAGTTGGTCTCGAAGCTAGCGCCTTGGCTGTACAGAGCCACCGCCTAGCTGTTGATGGTAGCGCCTCACTAAAAACATGGTTTACTCATTGCTTGGATGATTGATAAGGGATACATGACATCCCTTATATGAATAATAGACTTGGAGTTCTGGACCCTAAGTACTAATAGCAATTAATCTCTAATTGATAGAAACTAATTATATAATATCCTAACTTTCTAACTACAGCCTATAACCACGTGCTACACTACCTCGGTACTGTTTGCGCACTACAGTATCCACAGTGCTGTTCATGGACCATCAGGGCCATGTTGGCCCGGCTGTGCATAACACAGAGGATAATATATGTCATCTTAGATTACTATAGTTGCAACTAATTCTTGTTTTTCCTCTGTAGTCACATGGCCATAATTGCAAATTGTGACAAGCCTATCTATTCACAGTTATGTTTACCACAATAGCTGGTGCCTAAAGATTGTACATCAATTTACAGGGTTGGAAACTTTCAGATATGATGTTTGTGACAAAACGTGGCTTATCTGATGCTTGCAATGTAGTTGGCAGCCAATTGGATCAGGTTTCAGATAGTGTTAATGTGAGTTTTCCCTATCTCCATTTTTACTAACACATCACGTGAACTGTGTTCCAACCAAAACATACATATCAATTTCTGTTTTTCGCTTTTCAGGTTACGAGGAAACATTTAGCTGGAAGGATTGATCGCGTGGATACAAGTTTAGATGAAACTCAAGAGATTATTGAAGGCACAAGGGATGAGGTTGGATGATAGCTGCCACGTACCCTCTTTTGTTTTCTGGTTTTGATGCGTTTCGAAGTGAGAAAACAATATAAAATCAAGTGACTTGTAGGTTGCAGTCATCCATGGGGATCTAAGTGCTCTCCAGGAGGATTTACAGTCAGTTAATCTTGTGGTTCAAAATCTGGTAGGAATCTTTTGCATTGGAGATATTAGTATCATGCACTAATGCAGAATGCACTCATGTACGTTCCCTGTGCCTTGCAGGAGTCAAAGCTTGGGAGCCTTGAATGCACTCAGGTAACATGATGTCCATGGTACCACATTCTTTTGCCCCTGGCTAATTCTGCATGTTCCTAATGCTATCTACTTGAATCCTATTAGGATCGTACGGTGAATGGAATACGTGAGCTGGTTGAATTCAGCCAACAAATTGGACGTGGCAAGAACGATAATATTCATGAGGCAAGTCAGCATAGGCTAGCATGTTGCTTATATGATTTTTTGAGTTATTCCTTTACTATTGCCCTCCTAGATACTTTTTCTGAAAATCTATTTCAAATTTCAGGTCACGTCATCCATCCCAAAAGCTATTGGCTCTTCATCAGAGCAAATTGTGAGGCAGGTAAAGACCTGTGCCGTTTTTAGCTTTGCTGTATTTTGAGCAATGAATGCACGTTTGTTGACTCTTGTGTTTTGCTACAGGCTTTGCCACCAGCACCTCTACCTGTGCACAAGGTATCACCTGTAGCTGAACCATCGCATAGGATAGAGGCATCCCAGGTCTGGTGTTGATTTTGAGTTTAGTGCTGCACTTTACATGACTAATTGTCTCACTATGCTGTCTGCTGCTTTCAATGATGATTTAATTAGATGTGCTTGATATTTGTAGGCGAAGCAGAGTTTGCTTAGCCGAACATCTTCTACAAGGGAAGCATCACCTGTGGCATCAAATGGAACCTCGCACTCAACCGAAGCAAGCTCAAGCCGATTTAGTGGGCTGAGGCTATTGAGTGGACTTAGCTTTCTAAGTAGTTCTACCAGTCGATGAGGCGGCACTGCCAGGAGCTTTCTATTTTTTCTCGCTTGTAGTTAGGCTATACTAGAAAAGCCATAGCAATGACAATATACGTTTTTTTCCCTGGAAGAGGGCAGATTTTATTGAAACGAGTATTTTTACCCAATATCTCTGATGCCAAGATTTTTAGTTGTCTGACAATGTAGATTGACTATATTTATGTGAAGAGGCATAACATGGCTGAGTCATGGCTGGATGACGTGTAAGAAATCATGGAAAACGTAGTGCTTTATTTCTTTCTGGAGGAAACAGAGTTTGAAGCTGTTTCTTGCAATGAAATCGATATGGTCGTACGGAATAAGATAGCAATGTTGCCAGTTCGTTTATATGAGTCACTGGCCATGTGCAACGCGATGCTGTCAATTATCAAGCTTTTGCTTCGACACGTTGCTAAGGTATTGGCTGCTCTATATATTCTCTTTCACCCGGCGCATCTTTTCACCCATCAATTTATTGGTCCGAGTACAGCCATTTAGGGTCCTACTCCTGGCAATGTGGTGGTTTTAATATCAACCAGCAGCTCTCTTCAGTTATGCATGATTGGACTGCCGAGCTGCTATTTTATTTGGTTTCAGTGATAGACTAATAGTCCCTTTCAGGTTTCATTTTCTTTAACAAAGATTGGACTACCCTTTGTCATTGGTTTGGCAGCGAACACCTGTATTGTTTTTTCTGAGTTGCCGTATTATATATGAAATTGAAGTTTGTTAGGTGAGCTTGACTTTAACTTTTGTGACCAAGCAAACCCTCCCAAAACCCGTTGCAGCCAACCCTGAAATTGATGATGCTATTAGAGCATTCTCAACAAGATCTCTATATTTCGTTCTCTATATTACTTTTCTACATTACTATCCATTCCCTATATTTTTATTATCTCTAACAAAGTCTTTATTCTCGAAAATATATGAATATCCTCTAGAAAGTCTTTACATATAGACTCTAAAGGGAGTTTCTAAATTTAGAGACCGGTACAGAGAATGTTGGATGTTATTGGGAACATGCTAGCAATGCTCTAACGCCGTGCTATTTGCTGTCCCCCCACCCCACGTTCGAAACTTCTAATGCAGCATCTTATCTACATTGCTGTCATGGCTCAATTCTGTGGTTGATTGGTAGTATATGTTATGTTTCCTTGTTAGACAACTTTACTTGTGACCTGGGAAATCAAATGAGCATGCACATAATTAATGAAGAGAGTAAATGTTTCTTTCCACCTGTTTGCCTATTTCACCAGCATGTTTCAGTTCCTTGGTTGATCAAACAACTTGTATAGTCTATTTTGTCCTGAAAAGAGCATCCTTAGAGTGGCTGAGTTAAATAAATACACCGTTGAGTTGAATGTTAAGTTGTGTTTTAAGAGGTTATTGAATCTACTTCGATTATGTTATTTTTAAGAGTTTTTAGAGACAACTTCATGACAGGAAAAAAATAGACTAAAAAAGCCACATTAGTTTTCTAGCCAAACAAATATAGGCCACTTTAAATTTTAAACATGTTGTAATAATCAGCAACATAGGCAGGTTCAAACTTTTTTTTTTTGAACCGACCGATAGGAGCACTACTTGATTCAATAATAGAGATGTGTAGTATAATCACTTGAATGGAACAAAAATAAAGAACTTGTTGATATATTATCCAAATCCAGAAAGGCCATGTCTTGCGGAGCATAGTGAAGGCCCGTCACCGGGAGGTTTGGGCTGAAGTTGGACCCTAAGTCGTCACCATCTATAAATAGCTCTTGTAAGCCACGAGGAAGATAACATGCTGTAACTCTTCATAAAATAGAGTTTTGTCGGTTGGCGTCCGTGGTTTTTTGTCCAAGGGTTTTTTCTTGTTAAATCTATGTCTATTGTTCCTTTTAATTTCATCTACTTTGTGCTTTTATGTCGATTTCTAACGGAACTAAAGCTCTGAGATGTGCTACTTTGAAATCCTTTCCAAATTTCTACAGAGAGCAAAATTTTTCTAGGATCTCAAGATAGCGCAACTAAGAAATAGGAACGAGGTCAGCAAAACACACGGTACAAGAAGGCCGATCGCTCAAAACCCCGACAACAGGAAATCTCACTGCTACTCTCCTTATCCTAAAGCCAACGCACAATTCATGGCATCATGCTTAATCAACTACACAACATATCGCTGCTTATTTTCAAATGTTTCCAACAGTATATAGTATTGGTATGTCGGACTGCCTTCATTGCTCCTCTAGAACTTGCCATCTGATTTGCATCCGGCACTCCGCACTGACCCGAAATGTCGGTTGTCCTGGCAAGGGTAAGGGCACATCATGGTTGATCTAAGATAGGGATGCAAACTCAAATACAGTGCACAGTTTTGTTTCAGGAACGGTTCCACAGAGTGCACGGTTTCTGGTCCCATCCTGGTGGAGCAATCCCTGCGCATGTTTCTGCACAGAATGGAAATGCAGAAGTCATCAAAAGATTACCTTAACGTAGGGAGTGGCAATAATACCTGTAACGTACGCTGCTGTCGTGTGTTATGCCATTTATGCCATGCATCTTGATCGAAAAGATCTTTCTTTTGGCACTGTATTCTCACCGTGTCTGACAACACCACCTGTGCTCGCTGGTCCGATCGTATTCTTATGCTGTCATATTACAGTGTGTAATCACCGCAAGTTGTGCATCTCTGCTGTTGCCGCTGCTGAACGGCATTTGTTTAGCAGGATAGGATGCCCAAGCTTAAATTAACTGATTAAGGCACTGGTAAATTTAACCTCGTTTACTCCCCCACCAAACCCAACAAACACATGCCAGTTTAGAACAGCACGTGTTGCTTCCCTCCAAAAAAAAAAAGAAAAAAAAGAAGAAGAGCAGCACACATTGCTGGGCCGGAAGCCTGGTCGTGTCATGTGAGACGGGCAAACAAGTGCATGCGATGTGGCCCAGCTTAGTCAGCCCGCTCGGCCCAATCAAAAGAAGCCGCGGCACGCACGGAGTGGGCTGTACGGGCCTCTTCCTTATTACGAGTTCGGCCATCCTAGCAGTCGGCCCATTTTCCCCTGCCATCACCATTCACGTACGCATGGTGAACATTCTTCTTACCACTATTAATTTTCCTCAACTCTCAACAATCAGCACTACTGTTGAACATGTCCTAACTTCACCATTCTCCCTCAGCGTGTGCGGTGGAGCAGTAGGTATTTTTGGTTTTAAATATATGTTTAAAATTATTCCACAAAAATCGAGTCGCTGGTCTAGAATTATCAGGAATAAACTCATTTTACCCGACAAATAAAAGTTACCTGACGATTGAGTGGCTTTTTCCCCGTTGACTCGATGACATGGTATGGCCTCGTTAGTTCGGCCTTGGGCTTATGGTGTATGACTTTTCGTCATTTTCTCCAAACCAAATCCCTCGGCTTCTCAAATTTGTTTCTCGAACATGTACTTGTTTTAGCGCTCAAATTAACCCCTCAATAAGATATAGATATTCACTCCTTTTCCAGAGAGAGACACCAGATACTTTGTTGAAACGGAAATAACATCAACATGTTACATTTTTTACACACCTTGCTCGTAGGCACATCTCAACTCCCCTCTTTGCCACCCCACATGGTTTACTTGGCTCATGACTCTTTTTCTTGGCTTGGATGTACACCAAAACATCTCATCAACAATTCTCCCACCTGGCTCGGACTTATTTGGCTCAACTCCTCCTCTCCTCCTTTGACTTCTCGGCTCGACACATGACCCATATTTCTTGCCTTGGATGGTATCCTGACGGCTCTCTCTACCAATATTGACTCTTGACGGCGTGCTCACCGCTCAACCACTGTGAATCACACCCCTAGTCAGATTTCTATCCTGCTAGCCTATCGGCCGAGCTCAATTCGATTGAGCGCTGAACGCAGCAAGGAGCAACATATGGAGATTACCCAGGTTCGGACCCCCTCGCGGGTAACAGTCCTACTCCTGCTGAGCCTTAGCTCTTTTTGGTTGTGGTTGAATGGAATGTGTTTACAGAGTGTTTTGAATGCACGTACGCTAGTGCGATGTAATGTAACCTCCCCCTCTCCCCTCTCTCTCTACCTCTTTTATATAAGCTTTGAACTGGCGGAGAGAGCCGAGGGGGTAGGCAGTACAGTACTCTTGGTACAGTAACAAGACACGACAGGAGAGACGAAAACGTGCTGCCACTGCGTCGCGCGGCGCCGCCCTCGCGTGCTTCGCAAGTGGCCACTGACCCGCACAGTCACACCAGTGAGGCTGCGGGTGGGGCCCAGTCTGCTCCTCCTGACGCGGGCGGCCATCTCAAGCAAACCTTCTCTCTGCCGGTCAATTCTTCTGCTCCACAGTGACAGTCGCTCAGACTTGCAGGGGTCACTGTAGCGGTAATCATGTCTTCAGCTGTCTATCAGCCATGTGATCGATGTGAAGCGCGCCAGCGCGGGGCAGTTTCATCCAGTCATGTCACCAGCGACCGCCCACAGTGGATGGCACTGTCCGAGGGCGAAAGTGGTTGGGCTGCTAGTACATGCGTAGACCCAACGGTCATCTTCAATCAATTTAAAAAAAGTCTATTGGGTATATTTATTTTTTGGCAAACAGTACAAATTTTCGATATAAGCAGCGGCCACGAACTCAAGAAAATAAAATCGGCACTGGCCCTTGGCGCCCTCGGCCAGAGCACCCTTGGCTAATTACGTGCTAATTCATGGTGCTAATTACGTGCTAATTCATGGTGCTAATTACGTGCTAATTTTACGTGCCAATTACGTGCTAATTTTACGTGCCAATTACGTGCTAATTACATGCCAATGACGTGCTGATTACATGCTAATTACATGGGGCTAATTAGGGTGCTAATCATGGCCTTAATTACATAGGGCTAATTAGGGTGCTTAATTACATGGGGCCGGGGCTAATTACATGGGGCTAATTACATGGCCTTAATCACGGCCATGCACGTTGGCGCCCCTGGCCAGGGCGCCCTGTGCCTTGGCGCCCCCGGCCAGGGCGCCTCGCCCCTGGCGCCCCCGTCCAGGGCGCCCTGTGCCTTGGCGCTGTCCACCGGAGCGCCATGCCTTCTGAAGCCGCGTATTTTTGCAATTGCCCGTAAATCTTGGGCATTTTTTCGTTTGCGTGATTTTTTATGGGCAAACAGTAAAATTTTTCCGTTCTTTTCTATTGTCTTGGCTCATGGCTAATCCCCCTTTAGCTAATCCTGCACGTGACGGTGTGAGGCACAGGAGTTACGATTCCCGGAAATCGGACCCTCGCTGACCAGCTTTTAAATTATGCTCCACACAACCGCATTCTAACTCTTCGTTAGGCTAGCAAACCCCGGTCCCCCAAACAAATAACTCATGAAAAACCCACCATTTTGGCTTAGCCATTTGACACAAGTCTCTCATGCACGAGTAAAAAAAAAATAAAGCTTCCGCTTTTGGCCACACCACATAGCGCCTAGCTATTTGATTCTCTGTTTTAGTTTAATTTTAGTTGTGGTTGGAAAAATTGATGATCTTCAAAACAAGATATGAAAAGGGCAAACAAATTATTAAAAGTTATTTTTGAGATCATTAAAAAATACTCTACAAAGTATCAAAAAAATTATTTTAAAATGCTACGTACATTGAATGGTCTATAAAAAATAATATTTTTAAATACAATCAGAATTAAACTAAAATAAGTAATCAAAAAGAGGGGGCTGAATCAGTGCAACTTGCAGTTGCAGGCCATGCCCGGGTTCTTGGCATAGTGTGGATCGCATCGGAGAGACAGAACGAAGCGTGTCTTCAGCTCGATCGGTTGCGTGACGGCGAGCCTACACGCGCGCATTGACGCAAAACGTTTTTCTCGGTGCGGCTCGTGCTAGCTGCAACTTGCACCGTTCCTTCTTCGTCTACGTCTAGTGCTGCCGTGCGGCTTGTCATGCTCATGAAGGCATCAAGGCAATATGTGGTAGGATGGCTCACGATCTTAGGCATGATTTTAGGCGAATGACGTGATGCCACTATATGCGGTGATCCAGCTTCTTGAAGACAACGCATAGTCCTAGACCCATGTCTCATTAACTGAGTCTGCTATATTCACAGGTCCAACTAAAATTACAAGCA
The DNA here is from genome assembly GCA_005191435.1 of Raddia distichophylla. Lineage (NCBI taxonomy): Eukaryota > Viridiplantae > Streptophyta > Magnoliopsida > Poales > Poaceae > Raddia > Raddia distichophylla. Next base: position 926,536 of record SPJY01010914.1, on the reverse strand, counting down.
AGGTTTTTGAGCCGTTCAACCTAAAAGACTAGCCTGATAGCTAGTTGATGGCCATCCTCATCTTTTAAATTGTGGTCCTATACAATCGATAACCAAAGTGGGCGCAAGTTAGGCCATCTAGGCAATTCTAGCTTTCCGGTTTCTTTCATCGGAGCTGGTTCGAATCAATTTCTAGAGCATACATGAAAGAGGAAATCCTAGAGCAGAGCATAGTGTAAAATTTACCATATATAGGAATTAAGGACTAAATGTTGGCATGGTTGAACGAGACGGAACTGGCTGTATATCCATCTCTAGTTGATAAAGAGTATGGATTTTATTTCATTGTCTGAAAATGGGACGGGACATTTCTCTATGATTATATAGAATCAAATTCCAATAGAATCTCGAGCTCTGTCCAACGGTACTAGATTGTTCAGGCATAATTTAGGCAGCTCTTACGATCATGGCCAGATGCTCCTATTGCTTGGTATGCGTGCTATTATTATATGACTCCTGGCTAGATCGGTGACAGGTACCTATTCCCAAGTGATTGTGGCCCAGAAAGCTACCCCCTAATCTCTCACTCTTTCTAAACTCCACCCAAAGCCGTCGATGAGGAGGAGAATATTACATATGAAGCACAATTTGGCCGCTTCTTTTTGGAGCTGGTCGACATCGGCGAGCACTAGCATACGATGGGAATTCGGTTATCACGACCGGTCCATGTCAGTGCCCTGTACGCTGCCCCTTGGGAGCGGATTGCGAGCACGCGCGCATGCACTTGCATCACGTACATGATGATCGATCCACCCAGTTTACTTGGCTAGCCAGAATGCGATCGACGTGGACGGTGGGCGTGCGTGCCTCCTCTCGATATATAAACCACTCGCCGAAACCCGCTGAGCTTTTCGGTGGCCCACGTTGCTTCGGCACTGCAAAGCCGAGCCAAAAAAAAGAAAAGAAAAAAAGAGCGAGCTAGCATTGGCAAGCAGCATGCACGGCACGAGCGAGCCAAGGAAAAAAAAGAAAAAGAAAAAGAAAAGAAGAAAGAAAGAGGGGGGGGGAATAATAATTGGGTGAAAAGTGTTAAGGAACCACACCAAGCCAACCGGCCTTAGGCCTGGCTCGGCTAAGGGGTGGGGCCCACTTGGATGGACCAGCCGAAACCCTAGCACCCAAGCATAAATAGGAGAGGTTCCCATCAATTATGTACACAAGAGAAAAGCAATAAAAAATACTTCATCCCCTACATCCTCGTGTTCATCTGTGATTGTTCTTCGTCGTCTACGATTTATGCACTGCTAGGCATCATCGGACTACACTCGGTAGCGTGGTTGTCTAACAAAAAGAAAGAGACCACACCAAAAGACAGCTGTGCGGTGCGGCCACTGCCAAAAGCGAGCGAGGCGCCTTTTCCCGATGGAGGCGGACGTGGCGGCGAGCTTTTCCTTTCCTTTCCGGCGATCTCGTGCGACGTGAACCGTGATCCGCTCTTCCGTTGGTCGTGGTCGTGCATGGGTCTACGTGGCATCACTACGTGTTGTTTCCCAAGCTTATAATTTGATGGTGTTTTTATACCATGCAGGATTACCGGTTGAGGATTTCACTTGATGCGTCGCATGGCTGTCTTTCCTCCTCCAGTCCCTCGGATCAAATTCCTCCGCGTACCCTCCACCTCCAGTGACTCGGTATTTCCAACAAAACTTTCCAAACAGCTGGGCAAGAGGATCGAGTCGGTCAAGTAACTGATTTACTAATATATACAGGTCGTTTTCCGTTTAACCTTCGATGAGAACTCTATATAACTTCATGACAAAATGAATTATATATAGTTCGATATTTTATTTTGCTTAACCCTATAAAAATCTAAAGTAAAAAAATAAAAATATTACCTGGCTCCATTTAATAAAAAATGAACATAATTCCTCGGCATACTAGTCATTGAAAAATGTTTATGTGATTACATAAATACTCTTTCACCTAGCTTCCACGGGGATAGTTATAATGATGTGCAGTGCAGGCGCAATGCATGTTGGGACCAACCTAGTTAAGTCATCGCACTTATCCTACTCTAGTTTTCAAGGTGCTCTGCCTCGCCCTACCCCAACTAAATTGTCTCCATCCATCAGACAGGAGATGAGAAGAATTAGAGTATGTACAATGTTTGAGACAGCTACTGTCTCTAAGCTGTCTCTAGCCATTGCCATGTCATCTAGAGACAATAGTAGAGACTACTCATACAATGGACTGTCTCTAAACCGTCTACACAGATATTTATTGCTTGTATGAAGATTAAAACAATATGGTGATCAAGTGTACATCTCAACTTTGTAGCCTATATGGAGAGAATGGACATTAAAAATTTCTAGCTGAAATTTGTTTGAATCATCTTACTTGATGCTGTTCATGACAAAAATGTTTTAAGAAAAGTGATTAATGCATCGATAGACAACTATTTATGTTTATTTTTAGTTATAAAATTTGACGATGAAACACTTCTGAAATATTTACACAACTAGGACATCGTCAACCTATTAAAATAATTGGATACTTCATCGCAGCGTGCCATCCAACAAAAAAAAAAAATTGGCAAGTGCATCATAATATGCCATTGAAAAATAACTTAGCCCTATTGCAAGGGTTACTATTCAACATCAATTAGAAGGAACAAATAGAAGACTAATACATGCTTTTGCTACAAGTAACTTGGCAGCTAACCCCACATGCAAAAAATAGCCACAATAGTGTATGATTAGATTAGAACCATGTTGTTCATAGTAGCATAGAGATCACTATAGTGGTAACAATAATCCATCTCATTGAAACAAGGTACCAAAGTAAGATAGCCTTCTATCAATTCATAATATTAGATTCTTTCCCTTCCATATAGCTGCCATCCTTCAAGTATAAATTACCCTACAAACAACAACAAAAATTCAGTCCTATAGCAGCCAAAAGGACACAGTTCAGTTTACCAACACCAAAAGAAGACAACACAATTCAGTTTACCATATAGAGTAGCCCCGAAAAATTCAGTCATATAGAGGAACTAGTGTTTTATAGTGAAAGATATAAACTGATAATAAAAATTGAAACTTTAGTTAAAAAAAATACATGTTCAGGCTAAATTTCAGGTTTAGATGTATGTATCTCTCCATGAAGATATAAACTGATAATAAAAACTGAAACTTTAGTTAAAAAATACATGTTCAGGCTAAATTTCAGGCGTATTGCCAAACAGGCTGATGACACAATTCACTCATTGCCAAACAACTTCTTGCCCAAAAAAATAATTGCCTTTGTGTGCTCGGCTCGGAGATCAGCGGTCATGTTGCTTGTGTCTTGGGTCATGAGAGACATGTAGGTTTCCAATATTTTAGACTCCTTCTCAATCAACTTGGCCTCCTTGTTCTGTTGTGAGGCTAGATGAGTAAGTTTAGCTGATTCAAGCTTTTCGGCAGACACACGTTGTTTAATTCCATCAAATCACTACAACCCTTGTTGGTTTTAGTTTGCACTTGTATGAACTTGTCAAGCTCTTCAAAATCTAATTTGACTTCCTTCTTCTCATCAACTTTTCTTTTCTTGGCATTGCATTCGGCCTTAGCTGCTTTATTCCCTATTGGCCTTGGGATGTCATCAACATCAATGATATCATCAGTTGCACCTGTCTCTTTAGCCTTCCTTTTTCTTTCTTCTGTTTGATTGCAATTATAGACCTGCCACTTAGGTTGATCTTTCACGGCCTTCCAAAGTTCCAAGTGCTTACATGCGTGAACCGCCCACCATATTCTTTAGCATATAATTCTTGGGCCTTCTCCATCAACTGATCATCAGAAAAGCCACTTGGCCAAAAATTAGTAGCCTTAGTCCAACATGAATGGTATTGATTGACCAACCTGTTTAGTCTATGCCAACGATCTTTTGCTTGCTTCCACTTTCTATGCCGACTTGTGGGAGTGTTCATGTTGTATGATTTCATGACATACTTCCAATATTGGTCATTCTTTTTGCAATTGCCCATTATAGTCAGTTGAATTATTCAACCAAGCACTCATCTACGTTGGTAAATAAGAAATAATATAAATCACATAGGAATAATATGTTAAATACAATAGAATCTAAAAAGGGTAGCATACCAATCTTTCGTCCTCCTCAAGTGTCCAATTCAAGCACTTCTCGGTCCACACTCCACATCAACATCTTTATTGTCAACATTGATAGTTTGGGACTGGACATTTGATATTTCATGTGGGCTGCCCACATCAATGAATGATGGGCTCCCTTCTGATGTGTTTGATCGCGGTGTTGACAAAGGAGTGTACCACAAAGTGGCACCAACAAAGTGTGAATTTTGTGACATGTGTTGCTGAGGATTTTGGATGTAGTTTAGAAAACCACTAGATGGACGATAATCATTTCCCCTGAAAAATAGAGAACCAAAATATAAAATTCTATGCTGGTTTATTCTCTGTTGCACCATTCAAAGAAGATATTTACCAGTATTAGGATCTGATGGAGATGGGTGATCGGCCATCTGAGGTAGTTGATCAAACTTCAAACCTAAAACAAAATATAATGACCCATCTATTCAGCCATATAAGCAATGCATACATCAGAACTTCTCTTCATGTGTTTTCTAGATGTCATCACTACTTAATTATATATAATCAACTATATTGCTACTGTTGACTGCATTTACATATGACAACCAGATCTTCTCTTCCAATTGGGCATTTTAACAATTCAAATTGAAAGGCATGGATGAAAGGCATGTTGATAACTAAGTAGCATCTCTATCCGCACTTCAGTTAAAAAACCACAATCTTTGATCACTTCAGAGGACATTTTTGCTGTGTTTGAGGAACTCAAACTGCGGGAAAATACTATCGCGAAGAAGATTGCGCAGTGTAATGAAGATACCCCCATGAGTATTCAGAGATTGGGTAGTGTAATCAGATATCTCTACCTTGACAACTCCTAGGAACAAAACTCTCAAATCAGCACTAAAACTCCCCAAAATATTGTGGCAAGTCGCAGCCTTTCCGCCGGAATCAACCCAGAGCACCCAAATCACCACCAAAACACCCAAATTCCCTCCTAATCCCGCCATTCCAGGACCAGGAACCCCCATTCATGCCATACAAAAACAACCAAACCAGAGATGCCCAAATCAAATAGCAGGGCTATACCTAGATGGCACCGGAGTTGCCGAGGCAGCGGGCGAGCGAGGAAAGGTCAGGCTCCGGCGGCGAGGGAGAGTGCGAGGGTGAGGGCGAGGGCGAGGGCGCAGTGGATCGACTGGAGACGGCTTCGCTGCAACGGGCGTCGCAAAGGTGTCTGCAGGCCGTCGCTAGCCCTTGGATTTGGTGCAAGCGTCGTCTCTTCCAGGAGTGACGGCTCCCTCTTCTCTCTCCTCTCTCTCCTCCAGCTCATTAATTAGCTGACATGGCACTGCTTAGAGATGACTTAGAGACTGCTGAGGTGGACTTTTGTACATGCTCTTAATGCTAGGCCCTGCACCCCATGTACATGGAATACGGAAGAGAAGAGGAGGCGGCACCGATAGGCGGACACAAGATAGACTAAGCAACAAAAGGGGATCAAAACCAGGTCAACGCCGCGTGCTACGCTAATGGACCAATGGTGACACATTTTTTTAGGGCGACATCCAACAAGAACAAGTGAAGAGGAGCCTACAGGGATATGGAGTCTAGTGACAAAGTCGACTGACAGATGGGCCCTACTAGTCAATGGCCCAGCGAGTGTGTGTCTGCACGAATCTTGGCGCAAGATTAACGGCTAGCCGTCATTGTTTTCCTTCGGCCTCCTCTACATTGATCGAGGTCTTGCCGACGGCTAGCCGACACTATGGGTGATGATTTTGGGCGTTCTTGGACGCGCTAGGCTCGGCGTGCACGTTGTCACGCACCTAGTCATACACTTGTCGAGTCCATGGATATATGGATATGGTGGCGTGGCTTGCGGCAGTGGAGCCAATCACCGGTAAGAGCATCCCCAGCAGGGCCTTCAAATTTCCCTCTATCGCTACAGTAACTGCTACAGTAACCCGCGTAGTGCAACTTCCCTCTCACATACATCAAATTCCCTCCTGCTGCATTTGAAATTTTTTGAAATAGAGGTGCATTTGAGGGGTGAGATGGGGATGCTCTAAGCACGTTTTCTAGACTACGGTCTCGTTCCAGAATCTAATGTGTGCATGAAGATTTAGGGACTACCTTGGGTCTACCTGAGGCGGGCCGAAGGCAGCCGCCAATGGAGACGAAGGCGGCGACCGACACAGAGAACTGATGGCGCTCTTGCAAAGTTGAAGGAGGGGATGGTCAGAGAGGCCACATCGAGTTGACAACTCATGGGAATCACAGGGAGGCTCATCGAATCAGCCGAATCATCGGTGGTAGTGGATTTGGGAGAAATAGGAATGACGGACAGGAGGATGCTCGGCTCGGCTTTAAGACTCAACAGAAGGGGCAGTGCGGCCATGAGACAACGCGGGATGGGCTAGGGTGGCAAGACAAGGCGTGCACACCGAGTGACGTGATCATGGCGCGACGGGGATAGCTAGAGTTTAGGGTTTGACAATTGCGGCTAGCTTGTGGTGTGGCTAGGTCGGTGTGGTAGGGCATGGGTGTGCCAGAACGGTGACAACCCAGTGGGCAACAACTTTGGACTAACCTATAATGGTGGCGAACCAGTGGACGCATAGTGCACGGGGCATTTGAGGCTAGAGCACGCACACGTGGGAGTGAGCGGGAGAGAAAGCAAAGAGAGAGAGCACTATCTTAATCATTGAGTTTAGATTTATATTTCAAGCTTGCGGTAATTTCAAGGTGTTGCAGTCGGCCCTACTGATTTTGGTATTGCAGTCGGCCCTACTGATTTTGGTATGTACTACAATGCTAGAGACACTGCTGTCTCTAAAACATTGCCATGTCACATAGAGACGGCTTTACAGACAGTGCATACAATGGGTTGTTTCTCTAGCTGTCTACACAATCATTTAATAGTTGCATGGAGTTTAAAAACTACGGTGGTCAAGGGGCTATAAATTTAAAACGAAAATAAAAAATTTTAAAAACAAACGATAGATAATCAAACATTCAGAAATAATTTATATGACAAGTTGTTAGATTAAATTGGGTTAGCCCGTTTAATTTAATTAATTAAAATTCCAAAGGCACATATGAAAATACTAGGAGTACCGTACGGGAAATTGAGAGAGGGATTGACCAATTTAAATAGTTGGGTCATGTGTCTCTCAATTGCGAGGTTAGAAAAGGAAAAGGGATTGCCACACGCGCGGGCCGAGCCGTGTCATGACTAGACGTGGTGTGCGCGCTGCGCGGATGCGGAGCGTTTTGCCGTTTCTGGTAATTCTTTGGCCTCTTTTAGTACCAGTAACCGACGTGGTTGATGACTGGTAGTAAATGATGTCCGTTACTTAACCGACGACTTAATGGTTGGATTGATGACGTCCGTTACGTAACCGACGACTTAATGGCCAGATTGAAGACGTCCGTTACCAGTGCATGATGACGTCCAGGTTCGACGAACCTTCTCTTCCTGGCGCCTATAAAAGCGTGTGCACCTTGCCCTGTGAAAAGCACCTCGCTCTTCAGAGACATTTTCTCCTTCGAAAAGTTTCACTGTTGTGCTGCTCGTCTGCTTCCCCACCTCTGTTTCCTTGCGTACATAAGGAGCTGAGGGAGCAGGCCTCCGGAACCTCGTCCTTCTCGTGGTCCTGCTCGGGACAGAAAGCCGATAAGGTTTTTGAGGAGCGTTCTCATGCGACTGCTCGAGTTCTTCGTTCCTGGATCGTTGAGAGGAGGCGCCTGTACATCTACACGGCATCGACGTTCGACTGCATCGACCTCTACACTGCATCAACGCTTCTCTACAACAACTTGTGATCGTCTACATCAACCGTCATGGCAGCTAAGAATGTGCAAGTCATTCCTCCGCCTACGCCGGCGTCGGCGCCTGTAGTGGCTGCGGCTCCGGCTCAAGGGTATATTTGTTTATACCGTGCTATTGTCTTATTGTTTTTCTGTTCATTAGCCCTTGTGTATAAGATAGATATTTTTATATCTAGTACCTTTGGTCTTGAACTGGAAACTTGCAATTGTTTAATTATGATTTACATAATTTTGTGGATTAAAATATTGAGAAAATTCCTAATATTTCCAACACAAGTGTGGTCAATTTTTGTTTTAAAAAATGTCAGGAACCCATTTTTGAATTCGGTCCGGTAATCGGAGATACGAATCAAAAGATATGATAAGAAATGAATTACATTGTGTGTGGTTGTGACCGGCAGCATGCATGCGGGAGAAAAAAGGTCATAGAGAGAAGCCGCAGCTGTTTTTTTTTTTTTGAGGGATACAACCAGACGCACACACAAACGCACAACACAACACACTCACACCACACGTGTGTGCGACTGAACACACGCTGAGAGAAGAAATGGAGGCTACTAGCTCCGTCCTGTCGCACACGCGTGTTACCCGTGGGAAGCTGAGCGAGGAAAACCCGGGCACGATCCCAGGGATCGAGAACTCGGGTCGGCAGCGCGAGCAACGTCGCAGCTAGCCAACTGCGCGTAGCGCAGTCCTCAAGCCGCAGCTGTTTTGGTTGCCGTGTTAGCGTCCTCGCTTGGACAAGGGATGGTCTCTACCTCTCTTTTGAGTATCTAACTAAGAAAAAAATGACGTGCCACCTGCTGCTGCAATCGCTCTCAGACTGTACATGCAGCCCAAGCTCCGCCGCCGGCGTGGTAACGGTACGAGCGAGACGTGATCGTGTTCGGCGGTTTGGGTCATTGGGTGCCGTGCGCGGGAAAGGGGCCAGGATCCAGGAGGCGGCCGGTCGTCGCCGACGGCACGGCACGCGCCGCCCCCGCGGCTCCGCTCCGGCCAGAGCGAATCGCGCCGTCTGGACTCGACTCGACCGGTACGTGCATGCATGCATCACCCATTCCCGCCTCCTCCTCGCCCCCATCAAGCCATCAAATGGATATATAAAATGCATGGATAACATAGCTTTGGCCGGATATGTCACGCGCCCGTACGTCCGGTTCTGCCGCGCGTGCCTAGCTGCGACTTCTGTCCCATATGGGGCCGAGAGTTCTACTCAAAATCTCCTCCTATGTACCATACTACCCGCCTTGCGCACACGCCCAGCCCGAGAGGAAAAAAGAAATAAAACACGACAGCGGAAGGGATCGAACCACGGGCGCTTGGCTAAGAGTTGGTTCAGCTAGCCAACCGGGCAAGGCGCCCGCGCTTTTTACAATAGTGCGATTTTTTTTTTTATAGGCAAACAAACTAATGGACGGTTGGATCTTTCTGACGCACGCTATCGGACAGCTGCGGGTGTTGGGGCGACGTGGGCTGTGCGGGGCAGAGAAGCGCCACGTGGCAAGGTGAAGAGGGCTCATCTCGGATTTGTACTATTTATAGATATGTACCATGCGGCCGTGCAGAGACAGCCGCCCAAAATCTCCCTGCCCCTCTCCCCGGTCCCCTCCTATGAGATGGAAGCGCGAGGGAGAACACGACTCGTGTAGGAACGTACACGCCAGGATTATTATTTTTTTTGTTCATTTATGGTTTGTGCCCCTTTTTTTTCAAGCCACTGTGCTCAATAGGAGGAGGATACCGTGTGATCCCACAGGATTCTTTAGCGTGGTGCATAAAGGAAATTAAATTTGAAGAGGCGATTTATAGATTTTACATGTTATTACAGGTGGGCTCTAATGTAGAAGCGCAAATGGCACACATTTTTGAACCGATCCGAAGTGATTTGAATAGTTTTATGGATATCTGATCATTTTTATCGATATGGATTATCATGAATAATATCCAGAAAACATGATTAATATCCGATTCACAACCAAGCGACAAACTTTGCATATGACAATGCACAACTGTGCATATTTTATTGATATTTTTAAAGTGTGCATTTTCATGTATGATTTGAGCAAAATGTGTTTCAAAATATATTTAATAATATCAATCTTATATTCATATCTATATTTACACTATTTGCCTATGTCTCCGACAATATCTGTGTCTAACACTACAGGAAACGTAAATAGAGTCGACTGCCAAATAGTAAATCGACGGCCAAACATCCACTGTCGATACTATCAACCTAGTATCGACGGCCAGATCTGAGCAGTCGATACAACGCAAGCCAACGTGTGAGTGTCGACGGCCAATATAAAAGCCGTCGAGTTTGATCGGCGGAGGCTAACGGGGACGCGGGTGGGGTGACGCCGTCTATGTTTCTCGACTGCTAGCAGTTAGGCCATCGATACAGCTTCAAACCGTATCGACGGCAAGTGTAATGCCGTCGACACTATGTACAATTCCTTTTCCCTTTTATTAGAATTTTATTTCAATAATTGTTCAAAATTGCTATTAATTTGAAAAGAAAATTTGGAATGTTGCATTTTGTTTTTGTTTTGGTAGCTATTTTTGTCATGTTTGAATTGAGGACTATTGAACAGATATTGCTTGTTAATTAAAATACTAATTAATGTTTAAATTTTAGAAATTCAATTTTAGTACTCAAAAATTTGAAAAATTGCTAGATGTGGGCGTGCGGGTATCGATTATTGAGTAGTGGGAAAGACTTAAATTTAAAAATACAAATGAAAATAATTTAAATTGAAATGGCATGGTTAACGTTGCTTTGTTCACATGAAATACAACACTCTAGGTAAACTTCTCCGGAAAGCTTCAGGTTTCAAAGGGGTGACCTCAAAGGATGTTACCATTGATGCTCTTAGGGGGTGTTGCCCTCGAGACAGACATGAGTATCGACGGCTTTGGTAAATGCCGTCGATACTATGGACCTCACTCGACGGTAGTCAAAGCAAACCCTCGGGATACTTAGTGTCGACGGTTTGACATTAAGCCGTCGAGACTATCTTCCCCGACGAGTATGTCGACTGCTTGCTTTTGGGCCGTCGATACTCATGCGGCCGACGGGATACTTGTGTCGACGGCTAGGAGTAAGCAGTCGACAGGTGTGAGTAGTATCGACGGCTTTTGGGTGGCCGTCAACACTAATGCGGCAGTTACGAATACTGTGTCGACGACCTATGTCTAGCCGTCGATACTAGCCTAGGTATAGAGGGCACGCGGGCTCGGGGACTTAGCGATTTCGCTAAGTCCCCAGCCTCCACGCCGAAGCGCCGCTCCGCCTCCCCGCCGCCTCGCCGGGCCGCCTCCACGCCGCCGCGGCGCCTCCCCGCCGCCATTGAGCCACCTCCACGCCGCATCGCCGCGCCGCCTCCACGCTGCCTCGCGCCGCGCCGCCTCCCCGGTGCCATGCTGTTGACACCCAAATTTGGCAGAAAATCGGATATTCAGAAAAGGCCGAGTATGTTGGAATTATTGGGCCAAATCGAAAATGGGCTTTATCGGCAAAGAAGAAAAGCAGAATACCATGCTTGTAAGACTTCGGAAGAAATACGATATGATCAGAAGCGCGTCGCAGTAAATTAGGTCGTATCGGTATCGACTTTGTAACACTATAAATAGGACCTTAGGTCTCGATAAGAGGGATACATAATACTCAAACACAAAACTCTTTTTCCGAATCCAATCGACCTCGTCGAAAGGCTTCAACTCGCAGGTAGAGCTATCTCGATGGGATAATCAATTCTCTCCTTGTAACCCGTATGCATGGCTGCATCATGTTGATCTCATGTATACAAACCATGTTAGACTGTCTCGGGATTTACCGATCTTTAACATGTTCTCGCATATTGCACTGTCTCGATTCAATCGATCTGTAATGTGCCTACCCTGTAATACCGACTGTTAAATATTTCATATGCTTTCTCCTGAATTCGATATATACGACTGCCTCGTTTAATCGATCTTGTGTATGCCTTGTCTAGTAACTTGCATGTGTAAGTGTTTACCGATCTGTATTACACCTCATTAGTTTTAGACCTTTATATCGGTTTATTGGTTTATATTGAGATTTAGATCTGAATACTATCTTGGCCTGACCAATCTGTTCAATCTATTTC
>SPJY01010914.1:782132-912558 GCA_005191435.1 Raddia distichophylla | reverse complement strand
TTTTCAGTCATGTGGATTGTACACTGAATGAACCCCTAGTATCATTTATGAAAATAATGCAGCATGTGTCGCACAAGTGTAGACTGGATATGTGAAGAAAAATTTATTAAGTATACGGACCCCAAGTAAAGAATCAGTTTTCTGCACATTAAGTCAATTGAGAATATAGCAGACTTATTTAATAAGTCACTCCTTGCATCTATCTTTGAAAGTTGCGTGAAAGGAATTAGAATGAGAAGACTGAAAGAAGTGCAGAATTCAGGGGGAGAAACTTCATATATTATGAATTGAAATCTTGGACACGAAGTTCGAGTACCCAACTTGAATGAATGAATGCATGAATTATGAAGAAACGTTGGGTGGATCTGTACTCTTTTTTCCTTAAGTGAGTTTTCAATGAAGTTTCTCACGTGAGGTTTTTAACGAGGCAAATCCGTGCACACAGCAAACGTATGCTATGTACTCTTTCTCCAACATTTTTTCCACTGGGTTTTTGTGGAGTTTTTGGGGCATATGCATCACGCGGCATGGTCCAAGGGGGAGTGTTAAGGAACCACACCAAGCCGACTGGCTTTGGGCCTGGCGGCTAAGGGGTGGGGCCCACTTAGATGGACCAGCCAAAACCTAGCACCCAAGCATAAATAGGAGAGGTTCCCATCTATTATGTACACAAGAGAAAAGCAATAAAGAATACTTCCTCTCCTACATCCTCGTGTTCATCTGTGATTGTTCTTCGTCGTCTACGATCTACGCACTGCTAGGCAACCTCGAACTACACTCGGTAGCGTGGTTGTCTAACATTTCCGACATAGTCTTTCGCCTAGCTATAGTCTTTCGCCTAGCTTCCACAGGGATAATTATGGTGATGTGTAGTGCAGGTGCAATGCATGTTGGAACCAACCTAGTTAAGTCATCGCACTTATCCTACTCTAGTATTCAAGGTACTCTGCCTCGCCCTACCCCAACTAAATTGTCTCCATCCATCATACAGGAGAGAAGAATTAATGCTAGGCCTACCCCCCGTGTATATGGAAGACGGAAGAGAAGCGGAGGCGGCACCGATAGACGGACACAAGCTAGACTAAGCATCAAAAGGGGATCAAAACCAGGACGCCGCGTGCTAGGCTTATGGACCAATGGTGACACGGTTTTTAGGGCGACATCCAACAAGAGCAAGTGAAGAGGGGCCTACGGGGATATGGAGTCTAGTGACATAGTCGACTGACAGATGGGCCCTACTAGCTAGTCAATGGCCAAGCAAGCGTGTGTCTGCACGAATCTTTGCGCAATATTAACGGCTAGCCGTCATTGTTTTCCTTCGGCCTCCTCTACATTGATCGAGGTCCTGCCGACGGCTAGCCGACGCTATAGGTGATGATTTTGAGCGTTCTTGGACGCGTTAGGCTCGGCATGCACGTTGTCACACACCTAGTCATACACTTGTCGAGTCCAGGGATATTTGGATATGGTGGCTTGGCTTGTAGCAGCGGAGCCAATCACCGGCAAGCACGGTTTCTAGGCTACGGTCTTGTTCCCAGAGATCTAATGTGTGCATGAGGATTTAGGGACTACCTTGGGTCTACCTGAGGCGGGCTGGAGGTAGCAGCCGATGGAGACGAAGAGGGCGGCCGACACAGAGGATCCGACACCGGAGATCTCTGATGGCGCTCTTGCAAAGTTGAAGGAGGGGATGGTCAGAGAGGCCACATCGAGTCGACAACTCATGGGAATCATAGGGAGGCTCATCGAATCATCCGAATCGTCGCTGGCAGTGGATTTGGGAGAAATAGGAATGACAGGCAGGAGGATGATCGGCTCGGCTTTAAGACTCAACGGAAGGGTCAGTGCGGCCACGAGACAACGTGGGATGGGCTAGGGTGGCAAGATGAGGCGTGCACACCGAGTGACGTGATCATGGCGCGGCAATGCACGAGGCATTCAAGGCTAGAGCACGCACACGTGGGAGTGAGTGGGAGAGAAAGCAAAGAGAGAGAGAGAGCACTATCTTAATCATTGAGTTTAGATTTATATTTCAAGCTTGCGGTAATTTCAAGGTGTTGCAGTCGGCCCTACTGATTTTGGTATTGCAGTCGGCCCTACTGATTTTGGTATGTACTACAATGCTAGAGACACTGCTGTCTCTAAAACATTGCCATGTCACATAGAGACGGCTTTACAGACAGTGCATACAATGGGTTGTTTCTCTAGCTGTCTACACAATCATTTAATAGTTGCATGGAGTTTAAAAACTACGGTGGTCAAGGGGCTATAAATTTAAAACGAAAATAAAAAATTTTAAAAACAAACGATAGATAATCAAACATTCAGAAATAAAAATTTTAATCTTTTAAATTTATATGACAAGTAAGGTCTATTTTTGTTTTAAAAAAAGTCAGGAACCCATTTTTGAAATCGGTTCGGTAATCGGAGATACGAATAAAAAGATATAGTACGTGGTGGCATGCATGCGGGAGAAAAAAGATCATAGAGAGAAGTCGTGGCTGTCTTCGTTGCCGTGTTAGCGTCGTCGCTAGGACAAGGGATGGTCTCTCTCTCTCTCTTTTATCTAACTAAGGCCTTGTTTGTTTCGGATTAATATAGAGTTGCGTTTTACTGTAGCAAATTTGTGACCCTCTCAAAACGTTTTAACGAGTTCAAAAAATTATGAATTTTTTTTTATAAACTTTAAGAAGTACTATTTAAAACCCCACAAGAATGACTACAAAACATTACATCGTTTGGTTTATACAAAAATAACAAATTTTTATTTAATTTAATTTAATCTGAAACAAAGAAAAAAATGGCGTGGCACCTGCTGCCATCGGCTCTCAGACTGTACATGCAGCCCAAGCTCCGCCGCCGGCGTGGTAACGGTACGAGCGAGACGTGATCGTGTTCGGCGGTTTGGGTGCCGTGCGCGGGGAAGGGGCCCGGATCGAGGAGGCGGCCGGTCGGCGCCGACGGCACGACACGCGCCGCCCCCGCGGCTCCGCTCCGGACGGAATTAATCGCGCCGTCTGGACTCGACTCGACTGGTACATGCATGCATGCATCACCCCTTTCCGCCGCCTCCTCGCCCCCATCAAGCCATCCAATGGACATATAAAAGGGTAAAAAGCATATATGCCATTATAAAGTGTTCTTTAGACAGAAATACCACTCAAAAGTCACTTAAGACTAAGATGCCATTATAAAGTAAAAGAATTGGCTGAGATGCCATTATCTGGCTTGATACCTCCATTTGAGAGCAATACTGAGTAAAATACATGCTGACAGCTGGGACCCACGTATTCTTATACGTATCTGACCGGTGGGGCACGTATAAGAGGGGCGCGGTGCCTAATCCCCTGCCCAGGCTCCAGCCCGACCTTCGCCTCTTCCCGCGAGATCGAGCTCGCCGTCGCCGGCCGGCCGCCGCCTGCTCCTTCTCGGTCGCTGCGCCCTACGGCTCCTTCTCGCCTCCACCCGCACCTGCAGCTAGGGCTGGTCCTCCACGCCGTTGATGCCAGGTTAGCGCCCCTGTTGTCACAGTTGGAGCTCACCGGCGACGGCGCCGCCACGCCCGCCTCCTTCGCCGTCGAGGTCTCCGTCGAAGGCAGGCTAGAGCACCGATTTCAGCTGCATACATGGACATACAAAACTGCAACCTGACATATATCCTTGATCTCCAAGGTTGCTGATCCTGTATGGAGGATGCCTGCGCCGCCATCGTCGAGCTCCCAGATGCCCCGCGCCGACGCCGTCGACCTCCCATCGCACCGCCGCCGCTTCTCCCTCCGCCACCACCGTATCTCGCCTCCGCCTTTCTCTGCGCCGCTGCCGTAGCTTGCCGGGGCCAGGGAAGACGATGGCGACAGAGGTGCGGCCGTGGCGGCGCTTGCTCGTTGAAGGGGACGCGGCGGCGCTCCGGCGTCGAGGTGAGGAGAATGCAGCGACGATGGCGCTAAGCAAGGAGGCGGTGGCGGCGGCGCTCGGCGAGGTGAGGGAGGCGGCGGCGGCGACCTCGCCGGCGGCTCGGAGAGCTCGGGGAGAGAGATTGGGGAAGGAGAGAGAGAGGAGAGAGGAGAGGGGAGAGAGAGATCGGAGAGAGAGGGAGAGAGAGGGGAGGAGGAAGAAGAGGGAGTGGAGAGACTGACATGTGGGCCCCACATGTCAGTGTGTATTTTAAACCGTATTTCGATCCGTATTTCTCCCGAAATTCCCTCTCAGCCCTGAAAATGGCATCTGAGACCTTTGTTGCTGTCTATAATGGCATCTCAGATGTTTCGATCTCTGCGGTGGCATTTCTGTTCAAATGTGACTCTCTAGTGGCATATATGCTTATAACCCTATATAAAATGGATGGATAACATAGCTTTGGCCCGATATGTCACGCGTCCGTACGTCCGATTCTGCCGCGCGTGCCTAGCTGCGACTTCTGCCCCATACGGGGCCGAGAGTTCTACTCAAAGGCCTTGTTCTTTTCAGCGTATTGTACCGTTGCGTATTACTGTAGCAAATTTTGTTATTTTTATATAGCCTATATGTTGTGATAATTTGTAACGATTTTTTCGTGACTTTTAGTAGTCAATCCAAAGATCCTAAAACTATTTTTAAATTATTTTTTTATAATTTTTAGACCTCATTTCGAGGGCACTCAAATTTGTTACAGTAATACGCCAACGCAACGGTACGCTGAAAAGAACAAGGCCAAAATCTCCCCCCCTACGTAGCCGCCCAAAATCTCCCTGCCCCAGTCCCTCCCCGATGGATTTTTATCCTCTGCCGTTGGGCAAAACGGCAGAGAATGAACAGTGATGGTGCATTTTATACTGAAAAAACACTGTTTAGCACTGTTCAAAATCACTGTTTAGCACTGTGTAAAACAGTGTTTTCTACTGTATACTACTGTTGCTACAGTGTACGTGCATTTATACCTAAAATCTACAGTGCCCCTCTGCCTTTTTGCTTGCAACGGCACAGGATCCGAGTCCCCGATCTCCCCGATCCCCTCCTATGAGATGGAAAGCGCAAGGGAGAACACGAATCGTGTAGGAACGTACACGCCAAGATTTTTTTTTTTGTTCATTTATGGTTTGTGCCCCCCTTTTTTTTTCAAGCCACTGTGCTCAATAGGAGCTAGGGGGGTCCAAAACAGACAAGAAGTATATCACTGAAAATCAATATCCAACCCTATATATATATGAGTATATGAAGAGCGCGAATTCCTTTATACCCCTACCCAATTAGAATTAGAGGAAATAAAACATAAATGGAAAAAGTTTTTATCATAAGATCAGCCAATAGAAGAAAAAAGTCACTAATTCTGCAGAACGTTCTGAGCACGTGAAAAGTCAATAGCCTAAAATAAAAAAAAAAACCTCCACTTTGTGCAAGTGACAAGAGAGAATATGAAAGATTTTCATATTTTTCTTGATTTTCTCAAGATTTTGAACCTCGCCACCGTGTGATCCCACAAGATTCTTAAGCATTGTGCATAAAGGAAATTAAATTTGAAGAGGCATTTTTTAGCATTTTACTTGTTATTACAGGTGGGCTCTAATGTAGAAGCACAAATGGCACACATGTTTTTGGACCGATCCGAAGTGATTTAAATAGTTTTATGCGTATCTAATCATTTTTCTCGATATGGATAAATAATATCCAAAAAAAACATGATTAATATCCGATTCACAAGCAAGCGACAAACTTTGCATATGACAACACGCAACTGTGCATATGTGTTTCAAAATATATTTAATAATATCAATCTTATATTCATATCTATATTTTACACTATTTGCCTATGTCTCCGACAATATCCATATGTCTAACACTGTTATTATATATCTATTCATATCCAGAGAAAAAGTATGGAAACAAATCATCCAACACTATCTAGGACTCGAAACATCTGCACCTCTACTCTAATGTGCGACATAGGACTTGTGCATAGAATTTAAGAGAGATTATACGTAAGTTTTGTTTTATTTTTTAGCAATTTTATGGTGCACAATGCTTTTGAGTATGATAGTGTATTTTTTGTCAAACTGTTTATTTAGACTTTTATCCATATAATTTATAGGACCAAGTAGACGATTAGAGGAGGATGAATAAAAGCAAAATTAAATTTATCCATTTCTTCATAACGCATCTTGAAATTCAAAAGTTTCAACTAGCGCAGAAACATCAAATATCAGCGTAGGAAACAAGCACTGTGGACCTGATCGGCAAACTAAGCACCTGAGGTGACAGGTAGAGTTTCGTTCTTTTCACCTAAAATTGCTGGGAAAATTAATCTAAAAAAAGTTATAATCCCTCAAAAAATATTTTGAAGAGTTCAAAACATTATGGAAAACGTATTTTAAAAACTATTTAAAATCCCAAAAAGTGACTAAAAAGTACTACATCATTTAGTTTATAAAAAAATAAATTTTAATTTAGTTTTATTTAGGCCTAAAGAACAAGGCATGAAGTGCAGGCAGTGGACCGAGTTACCGGATTCATAAACATGTGCAAGAAGGACCAATGATCTGCAGGAAACATATGAGCGGGGCCCGAGGGCCCACGGGAAAAAAACATAAGCACATGGGATAAAGGTCCATGAGAAACTGACATGATCTAAAAAACTTCTAGATAATTCCATATTGAAACATTATATTGATCCAAGGTGGAAATGCAAATGTGTTATGATGTGTTTAACACCTATGTTAACCAAGAGTTGAAGCTATAGTGCTAAAAGGCTCGACCTTTTTGAGTTCAAGTATTTTAGGTCACAAATTTGGGGGCCCTCTAGTACTCTATCTCAACCCGGTCCCATAGGGGTGAAAGCATTATTTGACCGTGCATCGTCGATCTATCGTATAGCTAATGTGGCTCTATAAGATGATATAACGCGTGCTCGCCGACACCCGCCATTGAGCATCCTCGGCCACCACCGCTGCCGCACACTCGCCGACACACACCACTCGCACTCTGTGTGCGTCCCCGGCCGCCATTGCCACTGCACGCTCGCCGCCGCGCGTCCTCGGCCACCGCCATGCATTCGTCAACACCCGCCACCGCGTGTCCCCCTGGAGGCCGTGGCCGCGCGCTCGTCGCTCGCTGCAAGCCCCCCTGATGGCCATAGACGCCTGTGTGTTCCCCTGGCGGCCGCACCCGCGCGCTCGTCGACCGGCGCCGCCATGCGTCCTCGGCCACCACCGCCGCTACAACTTTGCGCTTGTCGACCGGTTCAGTTGCCGACGAAGACTTCAGGTTGGGCGTCTAACGACGGCAGGTGTCGATGAGGGTGGCAGCCTTTCTTTTGCAAAGCAGGCAACTACAACGCATGGTCGTACATTCACGCCGTTGCACATCAGGAGTAAGTCATCGGAAACGAAAAAAGTTATCGAAAAGTCAAAGTAAGTGGGGTCTCAATCCCCTGTGGGTTGAGATCTCATAAATATAATTGGATCAGATTAGACCAACGGTCAAAAACAATGGGCAGTGTGTGTTTAAAAACTCCCACAAATTTTAGGTCACAAACCGATAAAAAAACACAAAACTTCAATGACCAAATAACAAATTAGTACGGAGTTCTGGGTCTATATGTGTTCATACAAGTTTGGTTTGGTGATGCTAAAACAATGGGAAATTCAACCAAATGAGATGAACAAGATTTCCTAAGGTTTAGAGCTAAACAACTAAAGAACACAAAATCGAACCGGAGGCAAATTAAGACCACGATTTGAAACCATGAGTTAGAGCGTGCTTGATGATTAGAGGGAATGATACCGTGCAATCAACGGGGGATCAACACAAATCCATTTCTAAGCAAACCTTGAGCAATTTATCGCAACCCTCAAGACTTCTCTCCAAAGCCCAACCCAAAAGCTTCTAAAGTCCAGGTGAAAGTTATCTCTAAGTCATAGAGCCTTTATATAGGAATGTTTAACCAGTCATCTCACTTAAGATATTATATTATCATAAATATGTGATCACCTAAGATGTCGACGGGTCATTTTTCTCTCACACTACACACTTTTCAAAGTGGATCACACATGCATGATGCTCAACTGGTTTCATCCAACTTTGCTCTCTGGATATATGTAGTATGAAAAATAGAAAAAAAATCTATATTATATCCTGAATTATACCCCTTCTTTCCATGCCCTCATAAACTACGAAACCAGATATTCCGCCCTCTTAAAACCAAAAAAAGGTGCAAATAACACCCCACAACGATTTTGAGGGTGGTTTTGCCCACCTAGCAAGTGAGGTGGTGATTTAGATAGAAAAATAAATAAAAATAAATTATAATAATGACGGGACCCGACTGTCATCCCCTCCCACTCCCTCTTCTCTCATGTTCTCTCTCCCCTGTCTCTCTCCCCTGTCTCTCTCTCTCTCTCTTAACTGCCTCACTCCCCGCTGCAGCCTCCCCACCGTCGCCGCTGCTCCCCCTCACTCCCCGCTGCAGCCTCCCCACCGCCGACACACATTGTGGTGCCGTTAGCGTTTACGGCGAGCTCGACCTCCTCGCCGGAAAGGGTGAGGTGGAGGGCGCCGCCATCGCGCCAAGTGCCCCCCGAGAGGTAGGAGTGGAGGACGTGGAAGAGAAGCAGCGACTGAAGCTACCGGAGACGTGGGCGGCCACTGGAGTGACCGGCCATGACGGTGCTATCGGCGATGGCAAGGCCGCCATGGGGTGGGGGCGCTTTGGTGAGGCTGTCTGTCGTAGCCTACGCCTTTCAAGAAGAAAGAGGAGAGAGGCAAAAGAAGATATGATAGGAGAGAGAGAGCATGATGAAAGGATCGCTATGCCGCCTAGAGGGGGTGAATAGGCGAATAAAACGAAATTGCGGAATTAATAAAGTCAAACAGTGACCAGCCGGTCGGATGTTCCGATGGGGATCGGATGTTCCGACCTGATCCAGTGACCCCTGCGTCGGATGTTCTGATCTGGCTCGGATGTTCTGATCTGGGTCGGATGTTCCGATCCTGGGTATTCTGTATTTGTCCAAAACCTGCAGTAAAAACTGATTTCTCGCAAAACCAAGGTTAGATCTATTCAAGAATACTCAGAACAGGCCAACACCAATAGTAAAAACAACCAAACAAGACCAAGACGAAAACACAGCGATTTTTGTTTACCAATATTCGGATCTTCGAAGGAAGATCCTACTCACCGTTAGGGAAGGCACAGAGCCCGGATCACCAAGACCCTAATCCCCTTCGGGCGAAGCACAAAGCACTCACCGGCGATCACTAGTTGAATCCTTTTTCTTGCGGAGGTAGATTCGCACCTTCACAAACTCCGGAGGCACGCCACACAAAGATCGGCGACTCACCAGCGACATCTAGCCGTCTAGGAGCCCTTCAAGCCTCCAAGAGTAACAAATGCGATGAAGAAATTAAGAATCGATAAGTGCTTAAAATTGGACTCAATTTGTGGAGCACTTGGGTTGCCTTGATCTCTCTAGATCTAGATCTCACAAGATGAACAAGAGAGAGACAAAGGCTAGGGTTCTTGAGAGAGATGATGAAGAATATGAATTAGGCTCAAATCAGGATGTAATCAGAGTGAGTAACCCTTTTGGCAGGTATTAGAGAAGGCTTTAAATAGGGATTCTCGAAAAGTAGCCGTTGCTGCAGTTAAACACGCGTCAGATGTTCAAATGGCCATCGGATGTTCAGACGTGTTTCGACCCGCGTCGGATGTTCCGATGGACTACTCTCTGGATTGCTTTGAAAACTGGCAGACTTGGATTACCATCGGATGTTCCAACCCTCGTCGGATGTTCTGATGGTATAGGTTCTGTATGAGATGTATTTTGAGTGGAAAACTCACACGAACTTCGAGATACCTATTTTGAGCACTTAGAGCAACTCCAGCAGCTCCTCTATTTCTCAGTGAAATATTAAAATTAAATAAAATAAATATTTTTTTTGTAAATAATTTATTATTTACTCTTCAATAATTAGTAATTGTTTTTGCGATTGATGGTTGATTGATTATTAATTCGTAAATGTTATTTACTACCTTTTTTGGTTAGGTAAAATATTAGGTTTAATAATATTATGTCCGCATTAGTCTTTTTTAATTGTGACCCAGCCGTACGTCACCCATTCGGAAACAGCACAACTCGTATGAAACAGGAACGGTGATTCGTTTTGTTTTCATACGAGATGTGATAAGCGTTTTCAAATTGTCCAGTGGACTGCCATCTGTGTCCCAGTGGACAGCCCACGAATGACCGATCGAGAAAAATTCATAGCGACACTGGTGCGTTCGAGAGAAGCATTTCGACTGCATAATCATGAGGTTTTCCTGTGCATAACATAAGTGCTATGTGGTTTTAATAACCCTTCTAGGCCATCGTTGCACTGGAGAACCCTTAGGGTTATGCTGCCGAAACCTCGTCTCGAACCCACGGGTATCGCAATAAATTTTACTCGATCGGTCATTCGTGGGTGGGTTTAGAAGCTTTCCTAAGCCTGTTATGAAACCCTCCCTTGAAATGACGCATGCCTACCATAGATGAAAGAACAAAGAAGTTGGATGTACGAGAAATGGCAACCCAATGGACAACACACGGATGAATGGTACGAAAAGGCCGATGAATTCATGACTCATGCTTTCCAACATGCGTCAGACCATAACATTAAGGTGACATGCGCTTGTTCTGAGTTTGGGAATTGTCGGAAGAGAACCCGTGACTAGATGGAGCTCGATCTATGTAAACATGGTTACGAAGCCGCGTACCATCGGTGGGTATATCATGGGGAGAGTCGCCGTGCTGCGTGTGCACCACCCCTATCCGTACCCGATAAAGGTTTTGATGAAATCGATCGGGTGAATGATTAGATGGAAGACTTTGATCATAATTTTGAGGACGAGGAGGCACTCACGTCTGTGTCCAATTTCATAGGCCTTGTTGAGTCTGCCAAACAACCGTTTCACGATGGAAACACAGTAGCCCTGCTGTCTGTTGTGGCACGGATGATGGCTATTAAATGCAAGTATAATTTCTCGATTAATTGTTTTGACGAACTTATATCGTTGTGGTCCGATGTTCTTCCTCAAGGTTATAAGATGCCACCTACTTGGTATGAGTGTAAGAAACTCATTGGTGGATTAGGAATGCTATATGAGAAAATACACTACTGTTCCAATCTTTGTATGTTGTATTATAAGGATGATGCCGATAAGCATGTTTGCGATAAATGTGGAGAGTCAAGATATGTGGAGATAGACGACGCCGAAGGAAACAAGAGACAGAAAAATGTGGCGAGAAAAGTGCTTTGTTACTTCCCACTGACAAAACATCTCCAACGATGTTTCTGAACTGAAGAAATGGCGCAGCAGATGAGGTGGCACAAAGATGGTAAAAATACAAAGGGTGATGTCATGGTTCATCCATCGGATGGGGAAGCATGGAAACATTTTGATCAGAGACATCCTGTTTTTGCATTGGAGCCAAGAAATGTACGTCTTGCTATCGCGACAGATGGGTTCATGCCGTTCAATATGAATGTCGCGTCGTATTCTTGCTGTCTAGTTTTCACCATGCCTCTGAACCTTTCACCATTGATTCTACTTAAAGAAGAGTTTATGTTTCTATCTCTTATCATACCTGGTCCGAAAAATCCTGAAAAAAATCTAAACTTTTCATGAGGTCCTTAGTTGAAGAGCTTGAAGAGTTATGAGAAAGTGGGGCAATTATATATGATAGGAAAACAAATTCAAATTTCCGCATGAGGGCCACATATTTGTGGTCTATTCATGACTTCCCCGCATATGGAATGTTTTCAGGATGGAGCACACATGGGAGACTAAGCTGTCATGCATGTATGGATGATTCAAATGCTTTTCAGTTGCCACATGGGGAAAAATAAGTTTCTTTGATTGTTGCCGTGCTTTTCTCAAACCAACTCATCCCTTTAGAAAACAAAAAAATGCCTTCCGAAAAAACACCGTAGAGAAAAGACAAAAGCGTGGTTGTTTAGCTGTTGCTGCTATAAAGGCGTGGCAGGCCAGATTGGTTAAGGAAGGAATGATGTGTACCAGGGTTACGGGGAGTCACACCATTAGACACATAAGAGCAGTTTGTACTATCTTCCATATGCTGATGATTTACTTTTGTCCCATAATTTTGATGTCATGCACCAAGAGATGAATGTGGCCCAGGCGATTTTTGGTACTAATTTTGACATAGCTGATAAGAGCAAAGATAACGTAAATGCACGTCTCGATTGCAGTGAAATATGCAATCGACCATCTATGAAAATGATAGAGGGTAGAGCTAAGAAGCCGAAAGCATCGTACTGTTTAACAGTCGCACAAAGGAGAGAATGTATGGAGTGGTTCGAAAGGAAGCTTAAATTTTCTGATGGGTATGCGTCGAATATTGGTGTTGGCGTCAATGTTGGTCAAGAAAAGATAAATGGAATGAAAAGCTATTACTATCATATCTTCATAAGAGATCTCATACCATTGTGTTTCGTGGCTACGTACCTGAAGAAGTCTGGATAGCTCTTGTAGAATTGAGTTTCTTCTATAGAAAATTATGTGGTAAAGAGATACAAAAGAATGAAATGTCAAAACTTGAAGATGATATAGTTATACTTGTTTGCAAGCTTGAAAAAATTTATCTACCCGGGTTTTTAATCCAATGAAGCATTTACTGTTACATTTACCGTATGAAGATAAATTGGGAGGGCCCCATCCAGTATAGGTGGATGTATCCCGTAGAGCATCGACTAAAAGGGGTTCGGTCCAACGTGAAAAACAAGGCTCGCGTGAAGGATTCGATAGCAGAATGGTACTACATGCAGGAGATTATCAACTTTTACAATAAATATTTGGCGAGAGAGCATAATGTTTACAAGTACCACGGTACAACACAGTATGCACTAACGTCCAATCTGACCTAAAACTGTTCCTTGGAAAAGGTAATCCTGTGGGAAGAAGTACAAGGCGAGAGTTAGCACAAGAAGAAAGAATGATGGCACTACTATATTTGTTCGATAATATGAAGGAAATGGTAGACATGCAAAAACAATTCATCCAAACTGAATAGACTACCAGTAATGATCCCAATCTGAAGGAGAGAACGAAACTGATGAAGAAGGGTGCTAGAGAAGGCCGCCTAAACTTTTTAGTTTGGTTCTGGAAACATGTGAGAATTACTTAGTATCATGTATGTATTTAATATAGTTTATTACAATTTATAACATCCGTTATCTTTTCTAACGCAGTGCACCACCCGTGCGAGCGTACATAATGATCTTCGTATCATGTCGCGTGGACCAAGACAAAGTGTAAAGGTGCATGGAACTTACGATGTCAATGGGTTCCGATTCCGGTCTACGTCTCACGAACGGTCAAAACCTAATTTGAAGACAACAAATAGTTGTGAACTATGCTACGGGAACGATGGCACGGAGTATTATGGCATCCTCGAGGAGATAATTGAACTAGTTTTTGAGGTAAGTAAAGAACTATCGATTGTTTTATTTTGTTACGATTGGTTCGATCCTATCAAAGAGGTTAGACATCGACCTCAATTAGGAATGGTGGAAGTGAAACACACCTCGAGGTTAAAAGGGTACGATCAAGGTAGTACTAAACGAGATGAGAAAGACTTGAAGTCTTGGTGGGTTGTATACAAAGTTCGAAGACCTGGAAGGTTAACCACTCCAACGTCCGATGACTATCATCATCTAATACAAGAACAACGTACGAACGGCAATTTCGTGATTGATATTGGCCATGGACTAGATAATCTAACAGCCACAATTGATGATGATGTCGATGAAGAAGATAACCCACCCAATGAAACGGGCGACATCGAGGAACCTATTAACGATCCACTCGATGTCGATGACACATACTTCTAACTTGAGGTTATTAATTATGCATATTTTTATTTACTTAATAATTTATTATTCCTGTCTAACATTACTTTTTTTACAGGATGGCACGACGACAGTTCAGGAGGAGCACCTCTGAGGAGGAGGAGGGCGACGACAGTGAGGGCACACTGGGTTCTGTCCGTGCGGGCGGACACTACTCCGATGAGGAGCTGGCCCTCACTGAGGAGTCTGGGGCCGCCGAGGCGGACACCCGGGCTCTAGCTAGGGAGGGGCTACTCAGGCATAAAAAAGAAGAGGGGCCCCAACAAGATGCCCAAGGCGCCAAGAAATCCAGCGGATCGGATTGTAATCGAGATTGACGGGATAGGTAAGTTATAATAACAATGAACTATTTTATTATCAACGCAAAATACTAACTCCATTATTTTTATTCTTTGTAGCAACATGTCATGTGTCAATCCCAGAAAGGAGCACACTCAGCCAGGTCCCGCGCTTGGGATACTGATCAGACAGTATTACCCTGAGATGGTCGGACAGGAGGGGCATCCCATCCGGCTTACTCCTGAGATGATTACAAGGTCGCCGAGTATGGTGACAGCACCGCTGCTGAGGAGATGAAGTAAGAGTTTTGGGTGAGTTTGAACACATCTTATTTTTGTTGTCATTTGTCGAAAGGGTATTTACTGACATTACTATCACACTTGTTTGTAGCTTAGGTACCGTCCTCGTGCAGGGTTGGAGGAGACCGACTTTGACCCGGTTATAGATAGAAGTGCCAAGCAGAAGGTGCCGTCGAGGGTATGCAACATCTGGACAAGATACTCTCGACGGCCTTCTCTATGCCGTCGAGAGTATGCAACATCTGGACAAGATACTCTCGACGGCCGTATATAAGCCGTCGAGTGTACGTGACCCGGGCAGGTTTGTTTGGTGGGCCCGGCTTCTCCTTTCTCTCGACTGTTATGTTTCTTCTCCTTGATGATGCTGTCCTTCTCCCTCGAAGAAGCAATGCGGGCTAGGTATGCATCCCGGTTTGCATCGCTCTCCTTTTTAGTGCTAGCCCAAACGTCAGCAAATTCACTGCACGAGTTAGTAATTGAAAAGGAAGAGGACTTCGACTGCTTTCTACCAGGTGGCCTAGGCCTAGACGAAGGTGTGCCGCTATCCTCAATAGGTGCTTGCTCAGACGGTGCTGCAATGGAGCCACTTTCTGATTTTTGTCGCTTCGAGTGCTGAAGCAGTCCAACATGTGACAGCCACTTTGGCTCATTGCGAAGAAGCTTCCAACAATGGAGCAGCTTGAAGTCTTCTCCAGTCTCTTTCTTGTACATCTCCATCGCGTCGGCCTCCTACAAAATGCAAGCTGCAATAAAATCTTGATGTAAAACTACAAGTACGAAAATATTGTTGTAGGAAAATACCCTGTCTTGTTCGGTTTTGCCACTTTGGTTGAGAGCTTGGATTCTGCGATAGCAACCAACATACTTGATAACGCCTGCATTGATAATGCTCCAGCGAGATTCACAACCATGAGGAGTTCTAGCCGTCCAATGTTTATCCTTGTCTAGCTCTTTCCATTGGTTGGCGACATTCTGCCAGAAAGTCTTCCCAGTCTGGTTGTTACCAACAACCGGATCATATGATGTGTTAAGCCAAACAGATATTAGATCCTCATCTTGAGCTTCACTCCAATTAGGCCCCATCTTTCCACCCCCTGAGGACCCCTTACTCTTCCGAGTGTCCGCTCGATCGATTACCTCCACATCATCGACATCCACATCAATATGAGCTTGTGGCGTAGGATTGGGTGCAGGTGAACTACCATAGGGTTGCGTCGATGGCATACCCGAACTATAGTAACCAAATGGACCACATGTGAAAGGACCTTGTTCGAAAGGGCCACCTCCCAATCCATGTTCTTGTGGTCGGCCACTTGAAGGAGTGGGACTGGCATAGCCCCCCTGTGACCATGGCATGTTAATAGTTTGGTTTTGCTCACGGTCTTGTGGGTCGTAGGGGCTAAGTCCCATCAATCTGAATGTGTCATTATCAGCCATCCTTTTCCTAACCATTGTGAAAAAAAAAACGATGAAACAAAACGACAGAGCAACATAATTTGAACAATTCTGAAAGTGTATGAAGTACCATAGAGCAAGCACATGGCAGTAAAACATTATTAGAACAAATCTTAACAAACAAGTCTTAACACATCTTAAATAGGCAACCATGACAATATTTCAACAAGTCTTAACAAACAGGTCTTAAATAGGCAAGTCTTAACAAACAAGTCTTACAGACATACAGTGATACAGATCTTAAACATACTTGCAGTTCACTAGTGGTCCACATGCAGTGCCAAACATACATAATATTTGAAACCCAAACAGCCTAGTACATCTCATCGCAGACTGATAACTACTAGCTCCTAAACACCGCGAGACTGATCACTATAGTAATCCATCCCATTATCCTCGCAGATGCACTGTAGGCATGGGCAACCGTAGTCATGATCCTCGTCAATAGGATTGATGTGCACTTCGTTGCCGTCAAAAACATTGCTCGACTCGGTGTGGTGAATTGGTCCTATGATCTTTAGTGCATCGTCTTTGGCTTTGTTAGCAATTGATTGCAGACGGTCAGCAATAATTTCAATGTCAGGGTCTGCTAACTTGGTGGTTCGTGCCGCTGCCACTTGTCGAGCGTCAACAGCGACCTTCTCCACAGAGTCGATGAGGGCCATCAATATGGTTTTGTAATCCTCCCCGTTGCTGGCCATCTAAAGCCAATGCAAAGTATGAGGTTGGTACAACCATGACACATTTAAATGGACAGATTATAGATGCATGGCGATGGAATGCAACACAAACACAGCATAAATTTGAGGTGACAGCATAAATTTCAGATAATCCTAGTGATACCACTGCTCCCTTCTGCCATGGATTACAAAATCAGACAATAAAACATGAACTACAATCTTTGCAGACATATATCCAATCAGATAATAAAACATTAACTACAAATTATTCCAGGGGGAACCAAATTATTCTTTTCAATACAGCATAAAGGTGCTTCCAGGGGGAACCAAATTATTCTTTTCTTACAGCTAGTCTAAGTTGATCATGGAGGGAAGAGCACTCCTTAATTCAGATGAGCTATGCAGAAATTAGTCTAAGTGGACTGGAAGTGACCCAGAGATAGCAGGTCTGGTTAAGCTATGCAGAAAATGAGCCGCTGTTCTTTGAACACTATGTAAACTCAATAACCAAAATGGGGAACATTAATCAGGACATCTAGTAAAAAACAAGAATTTGGTTTGAATGTGACTATGCGAGTTCCTTTACTTTGATCAATCATTCAATTCACATGATTCATCTGTCTGAATGTCATCATGCCAAGTCTGCAACCTCAATCGGCCTACACACATTCATCAATGTAGCTCTTCTTGAATGAAAGAAGAATTAAGAAATGCTTTATCACTAAAGTAGTAAGCAAAAGAAGAATTAAGAAATGCTTTATCACTAACAACTAACAAGCTTCATATTTCAATACCGAGCTACAAGCAACATGTCAATCGACAACGTCACTTTATTAGCTAATTACAAATTTAAGACGCTGGTTTTATGAAGCATGTGTCAACAACATTTACATGGTCATGCATTCAACTAGCGAATTGTTGAATTATTTAGCTAAGCAATCAACAACAAATCAGGATCTACCAAGAGAGACGATGCCCCAGGACACCAAACCTAGGGTTTTAGGACGCAGGACGGCGGCGGCGAGGATGTGCGACGGGAAGGGGTCGAGGATGTGCACTAAGATTTGTAACCCGAAATCAAACACAGACGCCAGCACAATCGTCGCATTCACAAGAACAGACACGAACCCTAATTTTCAAATCGACCGATTTCTCAAAGGGGAACCACAGATCTACAACGAAATCAACACTACAAGTCAAAAGAATTTACCTCTTGAACACTTGGCGGTGGCCGCCGGGGTCGGACGACGAGTTCGCCGACGGTACGCTATCAGAAGACCGTGTCGTCGCCTCCGCCTCCCCGCGCCGCTCGCCTTCCTCGCTTCCAGCAGCTGCCCTTGCGCCTCCGCCTCCCCGCTCCGCCTCCCCGACGTTACACACACGTCGCCGACGTCGCCAGGAAACCTCCGATGTGCGGCGCGAATGGCTGGGGGGAGGGGGGAGAGAGGGGAAGAAGACGATAGCGCAAGGCCGCGGTCCCTGGAAATATCGCGTGTGTCGATGCCCTCCGCGAAAGCTAATCTCCAAATCCCGTGGCTGCTGGACCGTCCCGTTTCACGCAAAAGCACTGTGCCGCGTTATTAATCTGTCGCTACAGTAAAATCGCGTGGCTGCTGCAGTTGCTCTTAGGAACCTTTATATGCTTCTCCATTGCATCCCTCTTTATAGTACGACATACCTACGACTCAATAAATAAAGATTTACACTTAAATACTAGTCTTGATGCCTTCTTGTAATATATCCACTTTTGAGGGGTACACCATCACATGTAAACATGTACCTCATGGATTTAACCTGTATAGCATCTATACACAATTCTCCAATAGAAATAGTAGCTCTATAATTGTTGCTCATTAATCACCAAAATCACTTAGGGCCTAGATGCACTTTCACATGACATGTGGGACCGTTGGGGTGGCTATGCCACATGCAATGACACCGTGAAAAATTGATTGAGGTGGACAGCCGAGTGGTAAGACCATCCTCAAAACCACCCTCGGGGGGTTATTTGTACTTTTCTTCTGGTTTTTCGGACTAGAATATCTGGTTTCGTAGTTCGGGGCCTTAAGTAGACGGATCGCGATAGTTCAAGGTGTGAAGTAGACTTTTTTAAAAAAAAACTAAAGTAGATTGGACTATTATCTCAAATTAAGGAAATATATCATTGTCCAAATTTGTTTCGGTCATGGATTTAAATAGCGCGCTATAGCGCCGCTATAGGGTCGCTATAGCGCCGCTATAGCGTTTGGGAGATACTGGCACTACACTTTTGATCATTTTGACGTTATTGACGCTAAAACCGCTATAGCGTGAAATAGCGCGCTAAACCGCGCCACGAACAGGCCAATTCAGCGGCACTATAGCACTTTGGGCCAAAATTTGGTGCAAAGCTAAATTCAACGGCTGGCTGCCCAAATTCACACAATATACGGCCCAAATCCACTCAATTGACCTACTACTTGGCTCCGTCTCCTACTGAGTTTGAGTGTTCTGTGTTTGTGTGGTGTATTGTTGTTACAGTGTTAGTGTGTTATTGTTACCTGTTGCTATGGTGGACTGTTTGTGTGTTGTACGCCTGTACGACTGTTAACTGCTGCCTTGTTGTTGGACTTGTTAAGTACTTAAGTTGTTAGACTGTTAGACTAATATGCAGGAGAGCTGCAGAACTAATTTATGTTGGCTTGTTGGATTTAAATAGCTGCTGTGATTCCCTGCATTTTGCATGTTTTTTTTAAAAACACTAAATGTCTTAGCATCACTATAGCGTCGCTATAGCACGTCTTAGCATTTCTGGGAGGCCTTCGCTGAAGTATTTAGCGCGCTATTTAAAATCCTCGGGGACGGCGCCGCCGCGGGGGGGCAGAAGCCGCTATTCTCCGCCCGCCGCTCATCCATCCTCGGCGTGGGCTCCGCCGGCCCCGCGCCAGCTTCCGAGTTCCGCATCGACGGGTCCTTCCCGAGGCGCGCCTGCCGCGTCGTCGCTGTCGGCGGCGGCGGCGAGGAGGAGGAGGAGGCCGTGGTGGCGCGCGCCGGCTTCGACGCCGCGTTCGCCCGGCACGAACTCGAGGATTGGGAGCTCACAGGCCTGGCGCAAATCTGAGGACGAGGAGGGCATGTTTTGGGCGAGCAAATATATTGGGCACCGGTTTAGGGAGCTGTTGGAGACTATTTTTTATTGATTTTAGCCAAAAACTGGTTTAGGGAAAGAATTTTGGGTACTGTTGGAGATGCTCTAAAGCTATCTCCCAAATCAAACCATTTTAATTTAAAAAATGGCCATTAATTTGGACTGATGATGATGATAGGATACTAACATGTGATGATTTCAAATTGAGTACCATTAAATCTCCTAAAAGTTTGCTCGTCAAAAGCGACGCATGGTTAGTCTGTAGTAAAAAAAAGTACTCCACAAAGCACGGTCTTTCGAGATAGAAAAGGTAATTACTTCTAGAAGCCGGGCAAGTAATGCTTTTACGTTGCTTAAACAAGTCCTTTCTTTTGCCGCGATAATTCTGAGCAAGTTTAAAAACGGTCCTTTATTTTTACCCACTCAACTTTCGTGCCGATGATGTTTATTCTCGGTCCTTTTTCTCTCTATCGCCGTATTGTACCAGCCGTACGTGCAATTTTGTGTGTGTCGAAAAAGTAAATGTCTTTTATTAATTACTTGAAATGACAACCACTTGGGAAGGCGCCAAACAATCCCGCATTTCACCTCGAGTTGTATGGAAAACCTTTTTGAGCAGGACAGCAGGTGGAATCCGACAATAATTTCTCACGAAATAAAAAGGCAGACGCTTTTAATACTTTATTATCCACTAGTACACTTTTCTGACCATTGAAATCTCGCGCAACAACGTGTGGATGAAGTTGTAGTACATATATATGGATGCTAAATATAAATTTTTTATAGCGTAAATTGTATGACACGTATTTGAAATTGGCATAGATTCTCGTTTAGTTACATGATGTTTAAAACCGAATATTAGTATATATGAGATTGGATTTTTGTTTCTAACAGATCTAAGTGGGTTTAATTTTCAGAACAATTTTGATGATGTGACTACCACATCACACATATGTGGCCACAAAAAGATGATTTACTGCCATGCAGATGCAGGTACTCTATGTGGTAATTTTAATTCCTTTTCATTGATTTTAAAATTGGAGCCTACCTATCATCATCTTTATCCTTTTCCCCCACTTCATCTCTTATTCTCTCTCATCTCTATCTCGAAAAGAGCAGTCCTTGGGGAGCTAGCTTGCTGTCGATGTCGCCCTTGGTCTTACGTCCCATGGACAGAGGTGGATGGGACGACAAGAGCATAGAGAGTTGGAGAGCACCACAGATGAGGTAACTCGGCTATAGCGTTGTCCTCTACCACGGCTCCCTCGCCGAGCTCACCGCCAAGGCACGGGCTAATTAAGCACCACGTTGAGGATCTAGGAGGGGAGGCGATTGGGACGTCCGTGACGACATGGCTAGCATCACAGCATCATCACCGGCGCGGCGTCCAGCTATTGAAGGATCGAGATGTAGCCTAGAGGGGGGTGAATAGGCTTCAAAAAAATTTACAGCAAAAACAACGCAGCAGAACAAGTCAATATCGGATGTTCCGATGTCAGTATCGGATAGTCCGATATGAATCAGACTATCTGATCTCGAATCTGAACGTCCGATATTACTGAAGCTAGAGATAAACTAGAGAGATAAAACAGTAAATCCTGCACCAAATAAGGTTAGATGGCAGGCCAAACAGGAATGAGCAAGAGAAATCCACAAACACACGAAGACTCGAAGTAGTTGTTTCCGAAGCTTGGATCCTTGAGGGGATCCTACGTCTCCGTTGAGGCGGCTTGGTCACACTTGAGCCGGGGTCCCTCTTGACGCTTAACCTCCCGGGTTGCACCAAGCACTCCCGGTATCACTCAATGGATTCTTCCCTTTCAGAGGCGAAACGGGCCTTCACAAACTCTCCCCGGCCACCACACGAAGCACTGATGGTTCTAGGGCGACTCTTAGCCGTCTAGGAACCCTCAAACTCCAAGAGTAACAAATCCGGCGAAAAACCAACTTGGAGAATGAATCAAGTGCTTAAGATCGAAGCTTGATCAACACAAAGTCTCTAGATCTAGCTTCTTCACCCACTCAAAGATGCAATCAATGGAATTAATGGTGGAGTGAAGATAGAAGGTAGAGAGCTACGGTTGTAATAAGTGTTCAGCTGAGAATATGTGTGAGAGGCAACCCAGGCTGGTGGGAGGAGGAGGGGATTAAGTACCCACGCAGTCAAAACTAGCTGTTACTATTGACAAACATCGAATAGTCCGATATTAACATCGGAATGTTCCGATATTTTCGCAGCGAGATAGAGAGGGGTCAATCGGAACAAGCAACGGATAGTTCCGGTCCATATCGGAATATTCCAGACCAACATTGGAATATTCCCATAATTTTGTAACTGGAGACAGAGAGGGGTCAATCGGAACAAGGATCGGATAGTTCCGGACTCGATCGGAATGTTCCGGACCAACATCGGAATATTCCGATATTTTTGCGACTGGAGACAGAGAGGGGTCAATCGGAATGTTCCAGACCAAGATCGGATAGTTCGGTATGATTTTAAAGAAAACTCCCTCAAAATGAATTTGGTTTAAAGAGTGTGTCAAGTTACTTCAACCAAGAGCACTTAGAACTTCTAAAATTGGTTTTCCGTCGCATCCCTCTTAATAGTACGGCATGTCCTTAAACTCAACTAAAAAGAAAAGAATTACACTAAAAAATTAACGCCGTCTTCTCCTTTAAGCTTTACGGTCTCCAAAAGTCCTCCTTCCATTTTCTAATTTAAAAACTGTCCAACACTAAATAAACTTGATTAGTTCTTTAATATGCCTATCATCTATCACCAAAACTCACAAGGGGCCTAGATGCACTTTCAGCTGTGCTGCCCAACTCATCGATCTCGTCACGCCGTCCAGATCATGTGAGGAAAATAGAGCGGTGACACCTTCTTTGCCATGACAAGTCATTTGATGGAAGCTCGCCGCACCACCAACTAGCACCTTGCGCCTTGGCAGTGATGAAGAGCCGCTTCTTCACCCCATGTAAGAGGGTTATCTGTGTTGGCACCTACCTCGCCTCGTGTTGCTCTTCCAGAAATGAGGTGCAAAGCTAGCGGCAGCTACCTTCTTACATAGGTGTTGAGCACGCTGCTAGCCACACCTTTGCCGCCGCCGCCGCCACAACAACAACCTCCTTCTTGACGTAGCTGCTGAGCACGCCGCACGCCACCGCAATTCTCATGAACCGGATTGATCCGAAATCTCTCCTTGCTTGGATTGATATTGGACGGTCATTCGGTTTGGTGGTTTGGGAGTTGGGGAATGGGATGGAAATGGGGGCGGGATTTATTGGCAATAACCAAACAGGACAAAGAGAAGGAAGTGGGAAGACAGAGAAAAAATGATAGAGAAGAGAATATGTAAAGGAGGTGAACACGTTTGCGGTGTGGTGATGTGTAATGCTGACTTGGAGTGCTACATCGCCAAACCACCATGTAGAAACCACTTTACACCAAAACACAACTTCATGTATGCAATTACATGGTTCTAAAAATTATGTATCTGACCGAAAATCCATGCCAACTTTCTATTCCTATCTTTACCATTTTTTTAAACGCGAGAACTAAATATCATTTTTTTAAATTTCCTGAGCAAAATGCTTTGGTTCCTCCAACCGGTTTATGTCAAAAACCTGGAAGCAGCCTCTGAGAGCAACGGTCCCTAAAAACAATTTCAGCGTCCAGAAGGTCAAATGAAAATTCAGCCTTGAGCCGTTTGGATGGGAGCAGTCAAACACCTATCGCTCTGCTGCAGCCTACCTAAAGCCTACAAGGCTACCATCATGAACGATCGCAGTCGCAGTTGCTGTTGCGTACGTACGGCCGCGCAGGCAGCGGCTGCGCCGACGGCCGCACACGTCTGTGGCTGCGTGTCAGCAGCGCGTGTGTGGGCTGGGCGCACACGGCTGCGTGACCTGCGCCTGCATGGCCGACATGCGGTGCCTGACGGCTGCGAAGCCCAGGCCCGCGCCTACCTTTTCTATAAAATTTTAGAAATAGCGATAACGCCGAGGGTGTCTTCCACCCATCCGTTGCAACTAGGGGTGGAATCTGGTAACGGATAATCCGAATTATCTGGCTACCGTATTAAAAAAACTGTATATTTGTATCCGTGATATCCGTATTCGAATACAGAACGGATACAGAATGGATACGAATACGGATACTATTTGGATTTTTTTACCGGACAAGGATACCGGATACGGTTTGCGAAATTTGACCGGATACGGATACGAATACGGATACTATCCGGATTTTTACTGGATACGGATACCAGATACGTTTTACAAAATTGGACCAGATACGGATACGGATACTATCTAGACAGGCAGACACAAAAAATAATATCTAGATTATACATGCTATTAGAGTTGTTAATTTTGTTATATATATTTTGATGATATCCATATATGTATTTTGTAAATTTATCAAGCCAAAATTTGTTGTTAAAGTTGAAGGATATCTGTATCCGATCCGACTTGGGTACATATCCGATTCGTATTCGTATTTTTTACACTATCCGATTCGTATTCGTATTCGACAGATATTCGGATTCGTATTCGTATTCGTTAAAAAAATATGGATACGAATACGGTAAAGGCACTATCCGATCCGGTTCCATCCCTAGTTGCAACCCATCTCAGCCGTCTAATCTACATACCGTCCCGACCTATCTCCTGGCTAGCGCAAGCAGTCTTCTATAATACTATAATATTGAAAAGATGAATAAAGAAGACACCGATAATACTACCTCCGGTCACAGAAAGAAATCTCCGTTGACTTTTGTACACGTCCTTTAACCATTCGTCTTATTCAAAAATTTAGTTCAAATATGTAAAAATATAAGTAATACTTAAAATACATTTAATAATAAACCAAATTATAACAAAATAAATAATATTTATATAACTTTTTTGAATAAGACGAATATTTAAAAGCGTGTCTAAAAGCCAACAGCGACTTCTTTTTGCGACCGAAGGGAGCAATTTAACAGAGAGATATAGGGAGGTTGTTGGGATGCTCTACGACCATCGCTCCTCTTTCTCTACATACCATCTCCTCAACTTGAGTGCTCCTCTTTCTCTGCATACCATCTCCTCGACTTGAGTGCTCCTTCCGTTGCTTCGTTTTCACCCCCAAGACCTTGGCTGCGGCTCGCCGACACTCGTCGCGGCTCCTCCGATTGGCTGCCTTTCATGTTGTGACACCCTACTCGTCGCACTCTTCAAATAGGGCTGTTTGGTTCGTGACTATAAAAGCCACGCCTAACCTTAGCAGGGGTGCTACAGGTGTGCACGACTAACTTGGCTAACCTTAGCGTGTGTTTGGTTCGCAGCCACGACTAACTTTAGGCTAGGCAAAAAATCGTTGGCAAGTGTCACAACCCTGGCTTCACCGGGATCTACCCATGATCCATTGCTAGTCCCAGCGATCAAAATTAGCAACTCATGAGCGACTTGGGTCGAGCATCACAACACAATCATCATAACTAAGAAAATATTGCGCGCAGCACCATCGGCGACGGAGAAGACGACGGCAGCGGGGCGGGGGCTTGGGTGCTAGCGCATGGGGGAAGGGGCGGGGGCGTAGTGTGCGAGAGGAGGGAAGGGATCCCGTCGGGATCCATTGGGATGGGATCCCGTTGGTAGTTCCCCTTTAATAAAAGCGATGTAGCGAGACTGTTGGATGCTCTACGACTATGGCTCCTCTTTCTCTGCATACCATCTCCACGACTTGAGTGCTCCTTCCGTTGCTTCCTTTTTGTTGGAGCCCGCTAGGTCACAATTAAGGACTCTATATTTTAATAGGCAGGGTTGGTGAGTGTTAGAGTCCGACTCTATCCAGGTCTCCACTATATAAAGGGAGGTAGCCCTGGTGTAATCAAGACAACGACTTCATAATAGTAGCATAGGCAAGAGAGGAGGTCAGCGGCTGACATGTGGCCGTGACCTGATTAGCCGGTGTGCTGCGGTATTATGGATTGGGGAGGAGCGCCCATAATCAGAGCCCTGCAGATGTAAGCGAAAGCTAAATTGCGTTACCAAACATCGTGTCTCCTGGTGTCGTTCGTGATCTTGCATCGGCGCATATCCTAACAAGTGGTATCAGAGCTTGGTCGGCGAGGTTGGCCATGCAGAAGATCTAGGGGGAGACACGGGGTTTATGCATACACGGGCGCCGCAGAAAACACCTCATCGACACAAGGTGGAGCATGGCGGCGATCGACGATTCGATCGGTGGTGTCGGATACTTCGGACAGGAGGCTCGAACCGTTCGATGGGCTACCGTTGGCAGGGATTGACCAGACGTGGTGATCAGGCTGACAAAGTAGCCGGCGAGATCGGCAGGCGACGGCGACGACCTTGGCGTTCGCGATCAGGCCGACAGGCAGGGACGGATGTCGGATAGATCGGAACGGCGGGAGCAGTGATGCGACCGGATGTTGCACAGGAGACACTGCATCATGACACTGGAGGTGAAGCTGTGGCGTGGATACGGATAGCCAAGGTGCGGCATGTTTTGCTATGCATGGACGACATGGTGCACGATGACGGGCTGGGAAGCCTGTTTGAGGGCTTAAAGATTGGATCTGGAGTTTTTTTCGGTAGAGCTGAGAATCTGTGCAGTGGTTCAGCTGGCCCCACGGGTCGAACGACGGTGGTCTGGTTGCCGTGCAGGCAGGTGATCAACCGACGACGGACCCGGCATTAGAGGTTGTGCAGCAGCACGGTTTGGCATGCATGTGGCTATCGGCATGCATGCATAGGACAACATGCATGATCTGCATGCATGCGTGGACGGAGTGCATGCGTGTGCATTCATGAACTGCATGTATGCAGCAGTAGATGGAGTCCGCAGGTGGCATGCGATGGTTGGTGCAGGCGGGCACTGGTCCCCAGGTAGCGGGCGGCACGGCGCTGGTCCTAGGCAGCATGCATGGTGGGCCCCATGGTGGGACCCGCTGGTGGCAGGTGCGCAGGACATTGCATCTAAGCACAGGGCGGGATCGACCAGAACTCTGCTGGTTCGCCGTGGATACCGAGAAAGATGAGAAAAAGGAACAGTTCGAGACCGAGACAAATTAAAGTTTTTTTGCGAACTTTTTTTTTGAGACGGGAAGAGCAATCTTACCACTATAAAAGGGATCCAAGAAAAACCAAACCCAACAATCCAAAACAATCAACGGCTGTTTTGAGCGCAGATTTCGGAGAAGTTTTTTACAGTGAGATTCCGAAGGAGGGAGACGTTCTTGGAGGGCTGTTGGCGATCTGTTCAAGATGGCGAACGGATCGGCTGGCGATACATCCATCGACAAGCAATTGGCGTTGATAGAATCGCAGGTCGGCAGGATGAAGCCAACACATACAAATTTCGGTATGGCGAGGTTTGACGGTACAAGAAACTTCAGTTTATGGCAGGCAAGGGTCCGGCATATCCTGGTGCAGCAGGGTATTGTGGTGGCTCTTAAGGTGAATAAACCGGAGAAGGTGGAGACCGGTGATTGGGAGGAGATGCGGTTGCAGGCTGCGGCAACCATACGCCTTTGTCTCTCAGATCAGGTCATGTATCATGTCATGGAGTTGTTATCACCGAAGAAAATTTGGGACAAGCTGGCCAGTCAGTTCATGTCCAAGACTCTGACCAGCAAGCTGTATCTGAAGCAGAAGTTGTATGGGCTGAAGATGCAGGAGAGGTCGGATCTGCAAGCACACATTGATGTTTTCAACAGGTATGTCACGGATCTAGCACATCTAGAGGTGACAATCGCTGATGAAGATAAGACAATTATTCTTCTTTGTTCGTTGCCTCCGTCCTTTGAGCATTTGGTCACAACGTTGACATATGGCAAGGATAGCATCAAGACTGAGGATATTACTGCGGCGCTTATGTCTCATCAATTGAGGAAGAATAAAAATACAGTGGAAGAACCTCGTTCTGTTGCTTTGCTAGTCTCAGGTGATCAAGGCGGAAATGGGACCGGAAAGAAGAACAAAAAAAAAATAACAGGGCGGTGCGGTGTTTCAGATGCAATGAGTGGGGACACATGAAGAGGGACTGTCCAGGTCCACCAAAGGGAGCAGACGCTAATGTGGCAATAAACTCATATGACTCCGGAGGCGACCGTGCTGAGGTTCTTTTATTAGAAGGGGCTTCTGTTGCAGGTGGAGTTAGTAAACGTGTTTTTACAGGATCGGCGTCATCTGTTTCAAAAGACGGCGAGTTGGAGGACTCGTCAAGCGGCCCGCTGTAGACTGCAAAAGAAGGAAGCAACCAGAGTCCGGGTGCACGGGTTCGCGCAAGACGTCGGAACGACTTTAAGGTGAAGAGACCATATTCTCTAAGGTGGAGTTTGTTAGGTTTTGTGTCGAATATGTGTACGAGTAGGTTACAATTAAGGACTTTATGTTGTAATAGGTAGGGTTGGTTAGTATTAGAGTCGGACTCTATCCAGATCTCCACTATATAAAGGGAGGCAGCTCTGGTGTAACCAAGACAACGACTTCATAATAGTAGCATAGGCAAGAGAGCAGGTCAGCGGCTGGGATGTGGCCGTGACCTGATTAACCGGTGTGCTG
The DNA here is from genome assembly GCA_005191435.1 of Raddia distichophylla. NCBI lineage: Eukaryota > Viridiplantae > Streptophyta > Magnoliopsida > Poales > Poaceae > Raddia > Raddia distichophylla. The sequence continues at coordinate 884,266 of SPJY01010914.1, read as the reverse complement.
CGGTATTATGGATTAGGGAGGAGCGCCCATAATCAGAGCCCCGCAGATATAGACAAAAGCTAAACTGCGTTACCAAACATCGTGTCTCCTAATGTCGTTTGTGATCCTGCATCGGCGCATATCCTAACACTTTTCACCCCCAAAACATTGGCTGCGGCTCGCCAACGCTCGCCGCGGCCCCTCCGATTGGCTGCCTTTCATGTTGTGACACCCTACTCGTGGCACTCTCCGAATTGAATCCTAGCCACACCGCTAAGATCTTCACCGTCATGAGCTGCCACGCTAGCTAGGATCTCCGCTGTTTGGTGCTGCGCGACCTTCTTGGACGAAGCTGCAGCGCCGTGTGGATGGTACACTGCTTTAGCCTTTGCTACGGCCGGATCCGAGCCTCCCTGTCTGCTCCGAAGCAACTAGAAGCAATTGTTCTCTCAAAAAAAAAAAACTAGAAGCAATTGAAGTAGAAAGCCTTTTGTTTTGAATGGATTTTGTGTAGCGCCTTCGTGAAAATTGGTTGTACAATTTTTTTGAAATGGAACTGCATCACACACAGTAGTGCTTGGATGCGTTGATTTTTGAAATGGAGTGTAGAGCTATGATTTGTATGCAACATTTCATATTCTAATCTAAAATCAGTACAAGTGCCTTACAAAAATTGGTAATTCTTGGCTGCTCATAGGAAAGCCAAGAAGAAGCATACCATTATATTTCAGGGAAGTGAGAAATCCTTATATGACCTAGCCCTCGCGTCGTCCCTGGGGGGGCGACTCGGGGGCGACACACCTCCCCACCCGAAGCCCCCCCAAACCCTAGCGCCGCCGCCCGGCGGCCGTGGCGGCCCCCTCCTCCTCCCCCTTTTCCTCCTCCCGCTACCCTCTCTCTCCATCTCCCGGAGCAGGTCTTGGCGCTGCGCCCGCGAGGGGTGGCGCGGGGCGCTGGCGACGGCGCGGAGGTCGCCGGCCTGCTGGCGCTCCGGCTCGCCATCCTCCACCTCTTTGTCACCGCGCTCAACACGCTCATGCTCTACTCCCTCAACCTTCAAGGTGCGGCGTCCCCTCCTGCTTCGTTAGGCAGCGTGGCGGCCGTTTCCGGCGGCGCGGAGGTCGGATCCTCCTCCGCCGTGGCCGGATCCGGCGGGTGTGCGGCTGATGGTGGCGGCGCGCGAGCTGTGCGGCCATGCAGCGGCGTGGCGGCGTGGTCCCGGCTGTGCCAGCCAAGGTCGGCGGCGTGGCGGCGCTGGTTTCGCCGGTGGTCGGCGGCCGGCGCTGGACGACGGTGGTGGGGGCCCTCCTTCCTCGCCCCTCCCTGCTTGTCGTCGCCCCCTGCCTGTGGCCAGGCCAGATCTGGCGGCGGCCAGATCTGGTGGGTGGCGCGCCGTCAGCTTGGGCTTGGGCCCTTCTGGCTTGGTAGGCCTTCCTCGAGCTCCCCGTCGCCTCTTTGTCGCCGCCGTCGCTCCCTCAACGTCTGCTGCTCCGCCCTGCCCCGCTGCCCTCCTCTCTCCCAGAGTGCGGTGGCTTGGGCCGTGTGCCCCCGTTCCTCCTCCCGGTCCCTCCCTTCATCCGGGGGAGAATCGACGGTTCGGTTGGGGAGCGCCCCTTCTGTTCCCACCCCTGCCTTCCGGCCCTTCCCATCTGTCGGTTTGGTGACGTCTGGGCTCGTTGCCCCCCTCGCCTCTCCCCTCTCTGGGAGGTGTTGGTCTGGGTCACGCTCACACCGGCAGCCGACGGGTGTTCCGACTTGCTCGTGGAAGGTGCCCCTCGGCGTTGGTGACGAGCCCAGTTCGTGGGTTCAGGGCGCGGGCCCTTGGTGGTCCTCGGCGTTGCTGTGGTAGTCTTTGGCGGTTGGCTTTGTGGTTCTCAGGCTTGCGTCGTGGTGGGTGGCTCCGGTGTCCTCCCCGGGTCTGTCTGGAGGTCCGCCGGCGTTGACTGCCCTTGCTGCTCTGCTTCCCTGTTGCCCTCCATTGGGGGAGCGGTGGTGGCCTCGGGATCGGCTGTGCTCTCTCGGCGTCCCTGGCTTGGACCCCCTGCAGTGTGGCTTTGGGAGCGGGTGCGTCGGGCGAAAGCCTTGCCTATGCTTCGCGCTTGGCCGACGATGGCGGCGCTTCGGCGTCGTTCCCCTCCCTAGAGGCATTGTCGTGGTCGTCACTGCGCTCCTGAAGCCCTTGGGCGAAAGCTCTGCGTCGGCGGCGCTTTTGTGTCGTTCCCTTGTTGGAGGCGGCGCCTCTGCAGTTTCGTTGGTCTTCGCCTCGGACTTCTCTTTGTTTGCCGTTTTTGTCGTCGCGGGTGGCCTCAGGCCGTTGTTGTACTCCTCCCCCTCCCCCTGTCACTCTTGTAAATTTGTTCTCTCTCCTACTTAATGAAATGGCAGAGCTTCTGCCCGTTAGCTCAAAAAAAAGAAATCCTTATATGCCAATCTTTATGATGGCAAATTCTGAATTATGCATCCAAGAAAACAAGGAATTTTTAAACTTACCTCGGTCCTTGGTCGTGCATTGGGATTCGTGCATAGCATGTCCTCCCTTCTCAAATGGTATTTTGCCTAGAAGTTTCTAAAATTTTAAAATGAAACTATCAGGTCCTTTCTCTTTTTCCTCATCACCTCTCTCTCCTTCCTCCTTCCCTCACCCGGTCGAACTTGCCTATTCTCGATAACACGGTTACCGTCCAGAGTGGCCATGGCCAACGCAGCGACTCCCTTGGGCGCGTGATCGTGTAATTGGGTCGTGGTGGTCATCGGCGACTGGGTCGTCGAGGAGGGGCTAGCTCGGCCGGGATGAGGGGAAGAGGAGAGAGAGAGAGGAGTAAGAAGGACCAGTTCCTATGCTTTGAAAATCTGAGGGGTACTTTTTCCTGAAAAAAGCATGCGAGTGAAATGGTGGGTTATGCATGAATCTCGGTGCACGATCAAGGATGCAATAAGCCTGAAAATTTCTTATAGATGGACAAAAGAGCTACTTTCCTACTACAGACAACCACGTTTGATTTTGTATGAAGGACCTCTAATTGTTGGCAACGTATGCAGTGTAAATGTTCGTTAGGTGTTAACTTGCAAACAACAGATCTGAACCATCAGATTCATAAGGAGTGGTCTAGATCTAAATAGGTGAAAGCCCTTTTCCGTGTTAAATACTTTCACGAAAACCCCCTTAACTTTTTAAGTGGGAAAATTGCTTTCACCTTTCTAAATTTGGGCTGCTTCTCGTAGATCTGATAGCTCAGATATGTTGTTAGCATATTAGCATCAAATAAGCGTTTGCACTAAATATATTGCCCTGATTGTTTATCCTAAACGTGATTGAAGCTAAAGGCGAATGTAAATTCCTGTGGTAGATTGGGAAGAGACTTCGGATGCTGTCAGGATCGTGAAACTAACAAGTAGATGAAGGAATTTTCTGCAGAGGAGAGAGAGGAAAAATAAAGTAAAAAACATTAGCCAAAGAAGAGTGACCGTCAGCAGTGCCCATCTCCAAACCGACCATGTCTATAAACAAAAGTACTTCATGTGTGTCGGCCAATTATAGTTTAGGATAATTAGTTGACCTTCATGCTTATAACTTGGATATATGGATAACGAATGCAACTGTACATGACACTGATCACAGTGTACTGTAGGTACTCGCATCTTCTTTCTTTTCTCAAGAAAATGTAGGCAAACAGCTCTTGTTTCACCTTAACAAAACCACTTAATTAGACCCGTTTTAAAGGGAAGGATTTTTCTTAATTCCCACAGAAAATATTTTATTATCAAATTCCTGCGTTCCTAATAGTGCTTTTAGAACAGGGTAAAGTTTGCGAGGCACGTACGCAACAATATAAATTAGTTGAAAACTTTGGACATGTAACACAGCTCACAGCGTGCAATGTACTGTGAATTGTGTTGCAGCCGCGCAGATGTACAAATGGCAAAGCTTGCATACAACCTGAAGCCGTGTTATTAGAAGCTTCTGTGTCCTTTGCTGATTAAGTTTTATGAAAGCATATACCGTCAAGAGTGCTCCACTTGCACTAAGAAAATTGTGCACTTTGGTCTCTGTCGCCGTGCTTACATCCCTCTTCACGTAAGAGAGTAGTTCATAAAGACAATTACAATGCTGTTAGTTTTGTCACAGATCAACCGTTTGTGGTACTAGCTACCATCAACGTAGTACCTTGTTCTTTTTATTTAACGTAGCACCTAGTTTTTTTTTATGTGTCGCCGTTGAAATTTATACATGCCCTTTGTCTAGTTTTATTTTAAAAAAATTAGTGCAAATATACAAAAAAAAATATAAGTCATGCTTAAAGTATCACTAATGATAAAAAACATAACAAATAAGTGATACTTAATTTTTTTTGAATAAGACGAATGCTCAAAGAATATATTTAAATGAATACAAGTTTTGGGTTTAAGGGAGATCTTTTCCATCTTTTAGGATCCGTGTACGCTACGGGGTCAAAAAAAAAATGTCTCAAAGAAAAAGAATTGATCATTTTTGTTCTTGTTTTGGACCTTTTCACCAATTCGTCAAATCGACGTACCAGAGGTGAAAGTACAATCAATTTTTAAATGGAGCAGTTAAGATGGTGGTTAACTGTGATACTTTTTTAAGGAACCTTAACTGTAATACTTAAGATGGAAATAACCATTGTTTCGAGTAGAAAGAAGGGATAGTTTTAAACACAAGAGTTGCACATATATGTAGAAAACGACGCAATTAATTCAGGCCGTCAAGAATTCAATCCATACGTTAAGATCGGTTTTATACACTTAGCATGTACAATGGTTGATGGTTGAGATAGCAGTTGTCTCTAATTATTGCCATGGTAGAGACGGTTGCACATTTTTATAGCTAATTTGTTCACATACACATTTAATTCTTGTGTAGAGTTCACTATTATTTTAAAGACGACTCAAATATTTATGCATGCTCTTTCTCCTCCACATCATCACATATCCTACATAACAATGGCTCAGAAACTGCTGAGGTAAAAGTACATGTTCTTAGGATCTTAATCAATAACCACCTCTTAGATATGTATAATGATAAAGACATCAGTTGTCTCTAACCATTGCCATGCCATATATATAACATTGGAAACAACTCATGCAATGGTGGAAATGATTCATGTTTTCTTAATAGTTTGCTTACACATTATTTCTTAAAATTTATGTAGAGTCGACTCTTACATTAAAGATGACTCAATTTTATATGCACATCATTTCTTCTCCGCATCATCATCTATTCTACATGGCAAGCCCAATAAATAGTTTAAAGATAGCCAACATGTACCACTGTACATGCTCAAACACAAATATCACAAAAATTTAAAATATTACTCAATTTAGAATTAAATAATATTATTTGGTTAACTAAATATATTCTACCGGAGAGTAGCGAGCTGTATGAATAAGACTGTATAGTGCTAACTAGCTGAGAACCCGTGCGTTTGCATGGGATAGCATAGGTGAAGCTATGTATTATGATAAAATCAACAAACTGTGTAAATAATAATAATTTCAGGAAAAAAACATCTTGGAGAGGCTTCGTGAAGCCTCGCAGAAGTTAAACTCACATGAAAACAAAACGGGAGTGACGGTCTGATGGGGCGGTGGATGTAGGATTGGATGACTCAGCGCATTGTGCGAACAATGTAACACTAAAATAAAATAGTGCCGTACGTCTTCACAAATATAGATAAGGAATATTCCGCAAATAAAACGAGAGTGACGCCTTGTTGGGACGGTGGATGCAGGATCGGACGGCTCAACACATCATGCGAACAATGTAACAATAAAAGAGTGCCATATGTCTTCACAAATATAGATAAGGATGTTTCGGGAGTGTTTATTCTTCTACCGATGGGCAAATCGGTTGAAAATTTGGTGGAAGTGGACTTTGGTAAAGAAAATATAATGGCATATTTTCATCCAACCGACTCAACTCTTGTAATATTCTTTTTTCAAAATAATCAACTTGCAGCGACATAAATTTGATCAACTATTTTGTAGGCACCTGCAAAGCGAAGAATGGTGTAGGTGATTTTCGACCCACCAAGGGTCCACAATCTCCTCTATCCCACGTCGTTGTCACGATGTTAAGGTTCAAGTAGGGATGAGATCTTCTTTGTTTTTACAGATGACTATGAAAATAGTCATTCCAAAATTGAACCAATAATATTCCATGCTATCAAACACAACCAAAAAAATAGAGAAAATCACTAGATGCCCTAAAAAAGTCACACATTTAGAGGTGGCCAAATGGACCAAACCAAGTCGCACCAATTGGTCGACCCAGACAGACTGTTCAACGAATTGGTTCGGCCCGGTTCGCTTCATCGAACCAAACTTGGGACGAGACCTCGACCCTTATATCGGTTAATATAGTGACAGCCGGATCTAGTTTGTTTCGGCCTAGTTCAGTTTGCCACTGTAGCAAGCATATTTACCTAAAAATATATATTTATATGTCTATCCTATTACTCCCCCCAGTTCCATAATACTTACATTTTAGGTTTGTCCTAAGTCAAAATTTTAAAACATTATCTATAAAAATCTTTTAAACTATTTGGATTGTGTACATAAAAACAGTACATATAAATTCATCTTGAAAAATACTTTCACAATATTATATTTTTGTGGATTTTGTATATATATATTTTATTTAGTAATTGATAGTCAAAGTTGTATTTCGAAAACCGTATCAATGTCCAAGATGACAAGTATTATGTAACTGGAGGGAGTATAACTTATAATTTATTTATTCATTTTATAACACATTTTTATTAAGTATAATAATTTTTCTTTATTTTTAAAACCGAGCCACCTCGATTCTGTTTGATTCACATTGGGCGTGTTTGGTTGCCGTTTGAGGCGGGCCGAGCCTGGCTATGCTAGCCAATCTCACACTCTCACCGCAGCTAGGCTCTGGCCGTGCAGGGCACCTTGTTTGGTTGCCCCTGCATCACCGAGCCTTAGTCGCACGCATGGGCGTTTGGTTACCTGCATGCTGCCGTCGGATCCGTCGCCCCCGAGGGTCATCGTCACCGGATCAGCCGCCCCCGAGCTGCGCCACCTCCACCACTACCAGCTGACCTCGCACGCACACGACTAGGGGTGGAAACGAGCTTGTTTTGAGCTCTTTCTAAAATTGACACAGATTGATTATATATGATTTTAGCTATTTTTGGAGGGGTAACTTTGCAATCGAGTTTTTGAGCCGAGCCGAGCAGAGCTCAAATGCATTTGAAGTTTGACTAAAATCGAGTAATTTTAATGTTACAACAATATATAATTGAATCGGATGTAATTTGAAATCAGGACCAAAATTCAGAAAATGAGTTTTTTTGTTTGGTCCTACACATGGCACTGTGCTGCCCAGGCTGGGGAAAAAGGTCGTGCTAACCGTTTCCCTGGAGTCAAGTCCACACAGTGTTTTTTCATGAGCAGAGCCTAGTTTCGGAGCGAGCACAGGCAATCAATCATTGGTTGCCTGCACGTGATGAGCCTGATCAGTGCATTAGGGGCAATTAAACACGCTTAGTACGAATCATGCTTGGGTTGAGTTTACGACAATGAGTCCATTAGACCCGGTTTGTACAATAAACTAGTCGGAGCCAAGACCGACATACTTCATTCATAGACCCCTCTGCACAACTACAAGCATCGAATTGAGGGGAAAACCGATTTATACTAAACCATACCGAATCAAACGTGCTCCACACAAGTTGTCCATTCCGCGAGGCAGCGATTCCGATTCCCTTTAGGCCTTGTTCTTTTCAGGTTAGCGTAGCCTAGCATTTCACTTTAGCAAAAATTATCTTTTTTATATAGCCTATTTGGTATAATAATTTGTAATGATTTTTCTCAGGTTTTTGGTAGTACTCTTGAAGATGCTAAAACTATTTTTAAATTATTTTTTTACAGTATTTATTTTTTAAAAAATACTCTTAAATTTTGTTATGCATTACGCTACGCTGATCTGAAATACTCATTATAGTTTAGGTTAATTAGTTGACCTTCGTGCTTATAAGTTATAACTAGGATATATGGATAACGAATGCAACTGTACATGACACTGATCACAGTGTAATGTAGGTACTCGCTTCTTCTTTCTTTTCTCAAGAAAATGTAGGCAAACAGCTCTTGTTTCACCTTAACAAAACCACTTAGACCCGTTTTAAAGGGAAGGATTTTTCTTAATTCCCACGGAAAATATTTTATTATCAAATTCCTGCGTTCCTAATAGTGCTTTTAGAACAGTGTAAAGTTTGCGAGGCACGTACGCAACAATATAAATTAGTTGAAAACTTTGGACATGTAACACAACTCACAGCGTGCAATATATGAACTGTGAATTGTGATTTGCAGCCGCGTAGATGTACAAATGGCAAAGCTTGCATACAACCTGAACCCGTGTTATTAGAAGCTTCTATGTCCTTTGCTGATTAAGTTTGATGAAAGCATATACCGTCAAGAGGGCTCCACTTACACTACCATCAACGTAGTACCTCGTTTTTTTTATCTGTCGCCGTTAAAATTTATACATGCCCCCAGTTTTAAACACAAGATCGAGTTGCACATAAATCTAGAAAAACGACGCAATTAATTCAGGCGGTCAAGAATTCAATCCATAAGTTAAGATCGGTTTTATACACTTAGCATGCACGGTGGTTGATGGTTGCGATAGCAGTTGTCTCTAACTATTGCCATGGTAGAGATGGTTGCACATTTTTATAGGTAATTTGTTCACATTCAAATATTTTAAATTCTTGTGTAGAATCGACTATTACTTTGAAGACAACTCAAATATCTATGCATACTCATTCTCCTCCACATCATCACATATCCTACATAGCAAACGTTAGAGATGGCTTAAAAACTTCTGAGGTGTATTGTAGAGGTGAAAGTACATATTCTTAGGAAACCACCTCTTAGATACATGTAATGATAAAGACATCAGTTGTCTCTGACCATTGCCATGACATATTTATAACATTGGAGACAATTCATGCAATGGTGGAAATGATTCATTTTTTTTAAATAGTTTGCTTACACATTAAATTTCTTAAACTTTATGTAGAGTCGACTTTGCATTAAAGATGACTCAATTTTATATGCACATCATCTCTTCTTCGTATCATCATCTATTCTACGTGGCAAACCCTATAAATAGTTTAAAGATAGCCGACATGTACCACTGTATATGCTCTAAAAATGATTCAAATATTGTGATTGTCTCAAACACAAATATCACAAAAATTTAAAATATCACTTAATTTAGAATTAAATAATATTATTTTGTTTACTAAATTTATTCTACCGGAGAGTAGCGAGCTGTATGAATATGACTGTATAGTGCTAGCTAGCTAAGAGCCCGTGCATTTGCATAGGATAGCATAGGTGAAGCTACCCATTATGATAAAATCAACAAACTGTGTAAATAATAATAATTTCAGGAAAAAACATCTCGGAGAGGCTTCGCCTCGCAGAAGTTAAACTCACATGAAAACAAAACGGGAGTGACGGCCAGATGGGGCAGTGGATGCAGGATCGGGCGAACAATGTAACAGTAAAACAGTGCCGTACGTCTCCACAAATATAGATAAGGATGTATTCGGGAGTGTTTATTCTTCTACTAATGGGCAAATCGGTTGAACTTTTGGTGGAAGTGGACTTTGGTAAAGAAAATACAATGACATATTTTCATCCAACCGGCTCAACTTTTGTAATAGTCTTTTTTCTAAATAATCACCTTGCAGCGACATAAATCTGATCAACTATTTTGCAGGCACGTGCAACTAAAGCAAGAATGGTGTAGGTGATTTTCGACCCACCAAAGGTCCACGATCTCCTCTATCCCACGTCGTTGTCACGATGTTAGGGTTCAAGTAGGAATGAGATCTTTGTTTTCACGCATGACTATGAAAATAGTCATTCCAAAATTGAATCAATAATAATCCATGCTATGAAACACAACAACAAAAAAATAGAGAAAATCACTAGATGCCCTCAAACAATCACACATTTAGAGGTGGTCAAATGGACCAAACCAAATCGCACCAACCGGTCGACCCGAATAGACTGTTCAGCGAATTGGCCTGGCTCGATTCGCTTCATCGAACCGAACCTGGGATGAGACCTCGACTCTTATATTGGTTAATATAGTGACGGGTGGATCTAGTTTGTTTCGGCCTGGTTTGGTTTGCCACTGTAGCAAGCATATTTACCTAAAAATATATATTTATATGTCTATCCTATTACTCCCTCCAGTTCCATAATACTTGACGTTTTAGGTTTATCCTAAGTCAAATGTTTAAAACTTTAAACTATTTGGATTGTGTACATAAAAACAATACATATAATTTCATCTTGAAAAATACTTTCACAATATTATATTTTTATGGATTTTGTAGATATATTTTATTAGTAATTGATAGTCAAAGTTGTATTTTGAAAACCGTATCAATGTCCAAGATGACAAGTATTATGTAACTGGAAGGAGTATAATTTATAATTTATTTATTCATTTTATACCACATATTTATTAAGTATAATAATTTTTCTTTACTTCTAATATTTTTTTGGCAATAATGTGTCAAACCATTTAAAACCAAGCCACCTCGATTTTGTTTGATTCACAGTGGGCGTGTTTGGTTGCTGTTTGAGGCGGGCCGAGCCTGGCTGCGCTAACTAGTCTTACACTCTCACTGCAGCCAGGCTCTGGTGGTGCAGGGCACCTTGTTTGGTTGCCCCTGGATCACCAAGTTGCACATGTGGGAGTTTGGTTACCTGTGCTCTGCCGTCGGATCCATCGTCCCCGAGGGTCGTCGGCGGCGGATCTGCCACCCCCGAGCTGCGCCTCCTCCACCACTACCAACTGACCTCGCACGCACACGGCTAGGGGTGGAAACGAGCTCGTTTTGAGACTTTCTAAAATTGACACAGATTGATTATATATGATTTTAGCTATTTTTGGAGGGGTAACTTTGCAATCGAGTTTTTGAGCCGAGCCGAGCAGAGCTCAAATGCATTTGAAGTTTGACTAAAATCGAGTAATTTTAATGTTAGAACAATATAGAATTAAATTGGATGTAATTTGAAATCAAGCCCAAAATTCAGAAAACGAGTTTTTTATTCGGTCTTGCACATGGCACTGTGCTGGCAAGGCTGGGAAAAACAGTCGTGCTAACCATTTCCTTGGAGCCAGCTCCACACAGTGTTTTTTCATGAGCAGAGCCTAGTTCCAGAGCCAGCGCGGGCAATCAATCACTGGCTGCCTGCATGTGATGAGCCTGATCAGCCCATTACGGGCAACTAAACACGCCCAGTACGAATCATGCTTGGTTGGAGTATATGACAATGAGTCCATTAGACATGTTTTGTACAGTAAACTAGTCGGAGCCAGACCGACATAGTTCATTCATAGACCCCTCCGCACAACTACAAGCACCGAACTGAGGGGAAAAACCGATCTAAACCAAACCATACCGAATCAAACGTGCTCCACACAAGAAGTCCATTCCGTGAGGCAGCGATTCCGATTCCCTTTAGGCCTTGTTCTTTTCAGGTTAGCGTAGCGTAGCATTTCACTTTAGCAAAAAATATCTTTTTTATATAGCCTATTTGGTGTAATAATTTGTAATGATTTTTCTCTGGTTTTTAGTAGTCCTCTTAAAGATCTAAAACTATTTTAAAACTATATTTTACAATATCTAAATCTTTTTAAAAAACTCTTAAATTTTGTTACGGCAAAACGTTACGCTAGGCTGATTTGAAATACAAAGGCCTTATACTCGTAGGAAGCAGCAGGAAAAAAAAGATTCCCAATGAAAAAAAAAGAATCCTGGGACAAATTCCCAAGCTGCTGCTCCGTGAATTCACCTGAAACCAACGGGCTTCAGTTCCCCCTGGAAAAAAGGACCCCGAATCGGTACCGCCCGTCCGCCGCACCATAAAGCGCACGGCGGCACGCTCGCGGGGACACACGCGCGTAGCCACCTTCCTTCCTTCTCCGCGGAGTCCAGTCCAGGCTCCCACCTTCGCGTCCTTCTCCTCCTCCCTCGTCTTCCTCGCAGCTTCTCTCCACTCCTCGGCGGCGGTGGAAGCACACCGGCGAGCGCGCGCGGGGGAGCGGGCTGGTTCCGCGCGAGGGGGTTATCTCGGCGGGATCCAATTCGTCCCGTCGGGGCGAGAGACGCGAGGGCGGCGTCGGATCGGTTCTCCGGGTGGGAGGAGCTAGATGAAGTGGGGCGCCTGGGGATCGCACCCAGGCGAGACCGGGGGCCGCGGAGAGTGAAAGCGGCTGCCCGCCAGTGGATCCGCGTGGCCTCGGGCAAGTGGTGCCTCTACCTCCTCCCGGCGGCCGGCGGGGCGGATCGGGTGGGGGTGAGAGGAGGCTGGGACTGGGAGAAGGTGTGGCATTGAGGAGAGCGATCGGAGATGGTGAGCAGCCACATCTTCCACTGCCGGAAGAACTCGTGGCCGCCGGAGGAGTATGTCGGCCGGAGCGCCCTGCAGCTGGTGAGAGGAGCTCGCGTCTCGATCCCCGCGAGCCTTTTCCCTTATGTGTTTTTTGGTGCCCCGTCTTGGTTGTTGTGGTGTTGAAGTACGCGGGTGTGATGTGATGCGGTGGTTGGTGTTCGATTTTTGCAGTTAGATTTTGACGGCGGGGCGCCGCCGGAGCAGGCATGGCGCCGGCGGCTGAACAGCCACGCCAACATACTCAAGGAGTTCAGCGTTACCTTCATGGAGGCAATGAGGATGGTACGCTTCAGGGGATGGATTCTGTGTGACGGTTGTTTATGGAGTTCGGTGTCTGTCACCGTGGTTCGGTGTTTTTTTGATTTTACTTCTAATTTTGGGTTGTCCAATGCAAAAATTCAGATGAGTCTTGGGCTGAGGCTGTGGTCGTATGTGCGCGAGGAGGCTTCTCATGGAAGGGTAACATTGGATAGCCTTTGACCATGTTCATGTCAAATTACATATGGATTGGAACGCTGTGTTTTGACAGAATGAGGTCTATTGCTGTGCCTGCAGAAAGCTCCGATTGATCCGTTCACAAAAGAGAACTGTAAGCCCTCAGCTTCTCAGGGTGTACCGCTTGGTGGTATGGGGTGCGTCCACCTGAACTCCTTTTTGGTGCCTTTGATCGTATATTTTGTTATGTTTACATCATGGAGGGTTTATTTTTGATATCAGTAGATTGCAAAAACTTTTTCAGGAGTGGTAGCATTTCGAGAGGTTTCAGGGGAGAGTTCAAGAATTGGCACATCATTCCTGGTCTATGTGAGAATTCGCCGGTCATGGAGAACCAGTTTTCTGTAATTCTTTCATCTTATCTTGCTTCTACTGATTAAATAACTTCAGTTTATATTGAGAGCTTCCTACTAAGTGTCATAGCTTAGACCCTTGTTTCAATGAGTGTCCTTCAGAACTGCATTTATACTTGTGCTGTTGCTGCTGTGTGTAAGTGTGAAATTGTGAGCTGTTAATAAGTTTATTTGGAGAATTTTTAAGATAAGATGACATTACATTGCTAAGCTGGTTGCTGTCACATTTTTCATAGATTAATTACTGATAGTTTGGAATTGTCGTTTTCTTTCTCACTGTTGTATATTTGTTAGTAAATTGTTGTCAATTTTTGTTTGTCATATTTTCTCACAGGCAAATGTACACTAACTATAGTTTATTTTTAAATTTTAAAACTTAATTCTTTTTTCTTTGGTGCTCTATTGCCAATGTTATTGTATTGTTTTGTCCCACAATTAAGGTTCGAGGCATGAACAGCTACCATACATTATGCTCTTGTAGATATTTGTATCACGTGATGGGGGGAATAAAAAGTACTCATCAGTACTGGCACCTGGACACCATGAAGGTTTAAAGTAAGTAAATAGTCTGCTTTATTTGATTTAGACCTAATAGCCTGTGAGGATAGTATGCTTCTTTGCAAAGATCTTCACTTCAGCAAGTAGATTAGTAATTTTCCTCTGTTTTTTTGGAATCCAGATTGTCAAAGTTCTTTTGTCATTGGTTCAATGGTATCCACATCTGTTCTTTATCTAAGCTATTATAATTCCTTGCCTTCTTGTGCTATTTCTTTTGATTTGCCTCGTCTCTTCTTTTCTCTATGCCTTTCTGTAATATATTTGGACAGATAAACACATGTACTTTATGTCGATCAGTTGCATTTAATTTTGTTTCTAATCTGTGATTTCAGACCCAACAACATTGTGCCAAAATTTTAACAAAATTATGCTAGCTTTTGATACAAGATATAGTTGTTTCAGTTTCTGATACAGAATATAGTTGCTGAAATGTTGTTATGATCAAAGAGAGTCATATTTTAATAACATAGCTTGCTATATCTATTGCATCACCATCAATTTTTCTCTGATATTTTATGCACTTATTTGATGCCTTTAATGGTTTCAGGAAATATAGTGACTCTGGAATTTCGTCATGGGACTGGAACTTGAGCGGTCAACATTCTACCTATCATGCGTTGTTTCCAAGGGCATGGACTGTTTATGATGGTATGGCATTGTGGAGCTATGGAATACCCCATGCATATTGTAGTTTTATGCCAATAGCTATTCTTATTTTATTTGGGAAATTGGGCATATAGATGATGTGTTGATTGTAGAATGAATAGACCTCCCATTGTGAACTTGTTAAAGCATTTTTTGATGAGCTGGCCCAATGTTACACTGAAGAATTATAAAATTTCCAATGAATGCAGGTGAGCCAGATCCAGACCTTAAAATCTCATGTCGCCAGATATCACCATTCATTCCTCATGATTACAAAGAAAGCAGTCTCCCGACATCTGTGTTTGTGTACACTGTAAGTAACTTATATTTATGCTAAGCTGGCAATTGTAGTAGTTAGTATTCTTTCCATGACTTCTTACATCATCACAGATGTCATTTTCAGCACAAAATTTATGTTTGATTTGATAAAAAAGCATGTCACGTTAGAGCCACTATTCTCAAAGTTTTGGGAGATGTCATTCGCTTATTGATAAATGAATTTCACCAATATTGGATATGTGAAGTTGTCAACGCCTGCTGAATTTTGTATACGTTTTACACATGGATACGTTCTTAAAATAATTATGTGTTTTGATAAAATAAATTTACTTGACCATTATTTTGTTCTATTGATTATAGCTAGTGAACACTGGGAGAGACCGTGCAAAAGTAAGCCTGTTAATGACGTGGGCGGTAAGGTTCTGCTGACTTTTGGTTGTTGGCCATATCACATAATATTTCACATACCAGTTTTATACCTTCTCACCTTCATTAATGCAGTACTAGTATCATGCTGACAATACCTCTTTGCACCATAAACATTATCTGCTAGTTATTGCCATCCCTTGCATAATTACATACCAGCACATGTTAATATGCATTTTCACCTCAATAATATCCTCTGGAGGTTCTGGAGGTTCATTTGAACCAAGGTTGTGTTTTGTGGAGTTCATGTGGAAGAATGGTCAGATAAATGGTTATCATAGCTTGTATATTTAAAAAAAACTTTTTTTGAGCTGTAATAAAGTAAAAAAATTGTGAAAGATCTCATTGTACATCAAGTACTTTCATGCTTTAAGACTTTAAGAACCTTACGGTAATATTTCTGATCAAACACAGAATTCTATTGGAGGTTTTTCTCATCATTCAGGAGGCCACTTCAATGAGCCCTTCATGTAAGTAAATCTGTCAATTTATATATATTTTTATCTGTTTGCCCTTTTGGATCATCGGCAATCATGGTTTGATCTGGTGATATGGTCAGTGGGGAAGATGGAGTGGCAGGAGTGCTTCTGCATCACAAGTACGTTTTGGTGAACCTTCTCTTTTTAATTGATGATATTCACACTTTGTGGATCCTTTTGCATCATGTTACGCGTCAACTAGCTGAAAAGCTGGTATATATTGCAGAACAGCAAAGGACAATCCTCCAGTTACTTTTGCCGTTGCTGCCTGTGAAACTCAGAATGTGAATGTGACAGTCTTGCCTGTATTTGGCCTATCTGGAGAAAACCATGTTTCTGCAAAGGAAATGTGGAATACTATGGTACAGGTAATTGCTAATGGCTTTCTCTTTCAACATCGCAGTATGGATGTTTTTTCATTCCGGCCAGTCAGTGATTTGTTCTTCCAAGCACAATGGATCTATGTTTTCTCACCAAGCTACCAATTTCATGATTCTCTTTCTTTCTTTTCAACATTCTCCTCAGGATGGCCACTTCCATCGAGAAAATTTTAATGCTGGCTCCAGTATGCCTTCTTCTTCAGGCGAGGCACTTTGTGCCGCTGTCTCAGCCTCGACTTGGGTGGAGCCGCATGGTAGGTGTACTGTTGTGTTTGGTTTGGCCTGGTCCTCACCTAAAGTGAAGTTTCAGAAGGGCTGCACATATAACAGGTCAGTGCTAACTTGTTTTTTATATAGAGAATACCTTTCTTGATCCATATGTATCTTGAGCAACCTATTATGAGATTCATCTATTTAAGTGTTAAAAGTAGCTTTTACCATATGTCCTAATGTTTCGTTGGAGAAGCACTTGTGGTTTGTTTCTTTTGTTGTCTATCACATTGAACACGACATCATAAGCCTTTTCTTTCTAGTTTTCTAATTTTCACACCCCAAAACTCTGTGGGGTTTGCATAATGGAACATGAAGATTTACTGGTACCTATGAAGAGAAATAATAAGTTAAATATGTAAGACTTAAAAATTGGCATGTCTTTTGGTGCCTCATAAGTTATAATCATGATGGGAGAACTCATAAATGTGATCTCATGTTGCAGGAGGTACACAAAATTTTATGGAACTTCTGAAAGATCAGCTGTTAGTTTAGTACATGATGCATTGACAAGTAAGTTTTTTGTCACCTCCTACACTTGTATCAATTATTGATAGCGGCCATAATAATCCAGTCATTAATGACAATTCTGTAATAGGTTCTGAGATTGGTGCAATGTTTGTACTTGGGTTGTTGATTCACTTGATATTTTTCTTGCTTTCTGACCTACGCTGCTGGATGTGTCTTATTTGTTTTTACAGAATATAAACTTTGGGAAGAGGAGATCGAGAAGTGGCAAGACCCCATCCTCAAGAATGAAAGACTTCCAGAATGGTACATTATATTTTCTTCGCCTCTATGGTTGTCAAGTAATGCATTTACATTTCTTATGCACCATCTTGTGCTGATTGATTACTGAAAATAATATTAAGGTGAGGGTATTGGTACATAATTTGAACTTTTCAGTGGCGGAAAATTGGGAGATGGATAAGGATGATCCAATATTTGATTAAAGTAGCCAGGAAAGTAGAAATGAAACAATAAATAAATCCGTTTAGTATTTTCATTTTAGTCTTGGACTGTATGCAGTGCGCCTTTTCCAGTAATGCAACTGATTGGAAAACAGTTGACCTACCACTGCATCTGCCATTGCCATCTATAGCTTATTTTTCATCGTGTGCCACTCATCAACACAGCCATTTCACCTTAGCCTATTAGATTCTATTGATAGTTCCATTTCCATCTTAGTCTGTCATAGTGTTAACATGGTCTAATGCATCAATCGATACTTCATATTAGTCTGTTCAGCCGTCTCTGATTAGTGTGGTGGGCTTCCTCCTGGAAAGGCTTGGTGCATGGATTGAACATAAGAATGTTGCTTGACCATAGGGTTCTATACTTATATCTTACCATATGTATTTTGGTTTCTTCATTATGGAAACATGATAGTTAAATTCTTATCTTATTCTGATCTTCCTCTTAATATATAAACAAAAACTTGACTAGAACATTTGGGTTTCACAACTTTTGCAGGTATAAGTTCACTCTTTTTAATGAGCTTTACTTTCTGGTAGCTGGGGGAACTGTTTGGACAGGTATGTGGCGTCCAACCTAGTGTATAATAATAGTTCCTTATTTCATGATTCCAGTATTTTTTTATACTTATAGCTACATTCAATTGCTTGAGTTTCTTCTTGGCTGGCATATACACCTTTTCTTTCAAGTGCTAGGATCAATTTTTAAGTTTCCCCCTTTTGGTCATGTAGATGGTCAAGCTCCAGCTATTGATGAGAAAATAAGTGCTACTTATCAACAAAAGTCTTCAAAAAAGGGTACTAAAGAGGTGAAATCGGAGCCAGTCAGAGATAGCAATGTCAAACTGCCAGTACAGCAAATCTCTAATGGAGGTGACCTGACTAGTGATGAAGAGCAAAGTGTCTCAAAGTATGCAGCAGTTCATGGATCACAAATGCCTCAAACCAATGGACTTGGGTCACAAGAGCCTATTCCTTACTTACTTTCCAAGGATGGCCCTGAAAATGTTGGCAAATTTTTGTACCTGGAGGGAGTGGAATATATCATGTGGTGCACATATGATGTGCATTTCTATGCTTCTTTCGCTCTCCTTGATTTATTCCCAAAAATAGAGCTGAGTATTCAGCGTGACTTTGCCAATGCAGTTCTGTATGAAGACCACAGGAAAGTCAAATTTTTGGCTGATGGTACTTCAGGAATCCGTAAAGTCAAAGGCGCTGTACCTCATGACCTAGGAACACATGATCCATGGCATGAAATGAATGCCTACAACATACATGATACAAGCAAATGGAAAGATCTGAATCCCAAGTTTGTACTCCAGGTATACAGAGATTTTTCTGCTACTGGTGATATGTCATTTGGTAGAGATGTATGGCCTGCTGTCTGTGCAGCAATGGACTACATGGATCAATTTGATCGCGATGGTGATGGCCTCATTGAGAATGATGGGTTTCCTGATCAAACCTACGATGCTTGGACTGTTCACGGAATTAGTGCGTACTGTGGTGGTCTCTGGCTTGCTGCACTTCAGGCTGCTGCTACAATGGCTCATCGTCTTGATGATCGTCCATATGCTGAAAAGTACAAAGTCAAGTTCATAGAAGCCAAAGCAGTGTATGAAGCAAAGTTATGGAATGGGTCTTATTTCAATTATGACAGTGGCACGAGCAGCAATAGCCGGTCCATCCAGGCTGATCAGCTGGCAGGACAGTGGTATGCTGCTTCATCAGGCTTACCCCCAATTTTCGATCAGCACAAAATAAGAAGTGCTCTGCAGAAAATATTTGAATTCAATGTAATGAAGGTAAAAGGAGGACGGATGGGAGCTGTAAATGGTATGACTCCTAAAGGGAAGGTAGATGAGACATGCATGCAATCTCGGGAAATTTGGACTGGTGTTACATATGGTGTTGCTGCAAATATGCTGCTCCATGGAATGGAGCATCAAGCCTTTACCACTGCAGAAGGAATTTTTATCGCTGGGTGGTCAGAAGAGGGATACGGGTAAGCGTTGGCTTGAACATAATTGATCAACCCTATATTATTCAGTGATGAAACTTTTCACATCAATTGGATGATGCACATTCTTATCTTATTTGGTAGTCCTTGTAATTCCACCAAGCGCAAGATTCCTGTTGATTTCATTAAAAATTAGGAATTAGGTAATGTGGTGGACGCTGGGCCGTTTCTTGTTTATACCACGGCTTGCTTTGTGAACTGTCGTTGATCTGTCTAGCGCATGTAGCTTTTACATTTTGTATAAACGATGTGCAGCATCGATGTGCCTGTCTAATTCTCCCTTTCCCTAAACGAATATTATGTGTGGATTTATGTTTAATATATTGGTTGTAGATGACACAAGTTTTCTGTGGTACTGCAGATATTGGTTCCAAACACCTGAAGGCTGGACCATAGATGGCCACTACAGGTCGCTTATATACATGCGACCTCTCGCCATTTGGGCAATGCAATGGGCATTATCTCCTCCAAGGGCAATTCTTGAGGCTCCCAAGGTAAATCTGATGGACAGAATACATATATCCCCTCAAGTGGCACGAGCAATGGGCGAGATAAGTCTTAGAAAGATAGCTCCTGATAATAGATGTTTCCCTAGTTCCACATTTCATTGTGAATGCTGATAACACAAAAAAGGTTACACTCATAACGACTGAGTAACCTTCGGCTTTTCCTTGGCCCCTTTCCAATGTCAAGGGGTTTTCCTTGAAACAGAGGGCATATCTTAGCAACCACAAATCTCACGAGTTCTTGTTGTATAATTGTACAGTAAACTGTTAAACAAATCCTTTTTTTCCTTTACTCGAAAAAATGTATACCATCTGTGTCCTGTCTGATCTGCCCTAGTTACTCTATTAATTCCGGGAAACACTTGCTGCATAAATTGATGAGAACCAACTCCCCATCAATTAAACAAGACTTGAGCTATGCTGCTGAAATCATCTCATTATATGAGCATATCTTTTTTTTCCCCTTTTTGAATAAGGTTAGAAAAACTTGTGGTATTTTGCTAGTGCTCGAGTGTAAAATTTCATTGGTTTTGTTCTGAAGGCTTCCAAAATCCTTAACAATTTTTTGGATTCTTCAAGCCTGAGGGTCTACAATTTCTTAGCAATCTAAGAACAGACCTGACCTTCCTTCCGTTGCGTTATCGTCTTGACTCTTGTCGATCTGACGATCTGTCTGTTGTTGTGTTGTTCCCATTGTTTGCGTTTAGGGCAGCTGTATAAACATTCACAACCTCGCATATCTCCATATGATTATCTGATTATTATTATTATTGCTAAGATTGTGAATGTCTTCATAAACGACACCTTGTAAATAATCCCCTTGTTAGAATGTTTCATCTTCAGCGAGGGTATTGTAAATGGCCTCGTTTATTTCGGCTTGGGCTCTGGGTCTCTGGATCTTATAAACAACTCCGTATATTACGAGAATGGTATAATTGTTCTGTTATTACAACCTACCTTGTCATTTTCAGCTTAAATCAAAATTGAAAGTTGCTATTTTGTTCTTTCATCTAAAATTAAAATTAAAAACTACAAAAATTAAAAGCTATATAGGTCATAACATTTTGTACCTTTTTTAAAATGTATCAGTTGATTTTTCTTAAAACTTTCAAAACTATTTTTACATTATTTTACTCGCAATTGAGGGCAACAGATCTGGTACCCCTAAGACCATCTCCAACGGTGTCTCTTCACCTCTTATTTTCTCTTCGCGAAGAGATTTTGGTTCTCTTTGAAGCTCCAATGGATTCTCTTCACCGTTTTCTTCGTGAAGAGATTTCTCCCTTTATTCTCCTTAGAAGAAGATTCTCGCTCTAATCTCTACGTGAATCCCTTCGAAGGGATTCTGTTGGAGATGGTAAGAAATAAAGAGAGAAAATATAGGGAAGAGAATGAAACGAAGAGAAAATAAAATGGTTGGAGATGGTCTAAGTACGTGAGGCGACTCGACTCGGGAATGACCTTGTTGCTGTTGCCAGCAACCTCCACCACCGTCCTCTTTCCCCGCTGCTCTCCTTTTCCTCCATTTTTTGTTTCCTTTTGTCGTGCCGCGTTGAGGTATAGGTCCTTGGTGCGGTGGAGGCCTACCCAAATCCAACGGCGGCAGCTAGGCAAGAAGCCGATGGCGGTGCTCCTAGATCCGGCTATTGGGGGCTCCTTGGTGGTGTTCATTGGTCTCGACGATAGCTTGGCAAATCTGATGGTGGGGTGCCCACTTGACGGTGCTTGGCGGTGGCGGTGGATCCGGTAGATGACTGGATCTTGTTGCGGAGTAGTCCAAACGAGCTCCCTCATCGCCCTCCGCTCAGGTTTCTTCATCAGTATCCCCTGCGGGACCCACACGGCAGAGAGCCGTTCACGGAAGCGTGCCGTCAGGTTGTCTTACTGTCGGCGGCTAGTATTGACCGCCAACACTGTTGGGCTGCAGGTGACCTGCCGTGAACTGATCAAATATCGTCGGGTTTGGTTTATAGCCGATGACAGAGAACGTCTGTGTTGTCGACGTTATATTGACGGACTTGTGTCGGCGGCTGGCCGACGACATCACTTTGTGTCGGCGGTTTTAGTGGCAGTCGTCGACACATAGTGCGATTTGTGTAGTGCTTCCTTGCCCTCTGAGCACTACCCGACACTGCTGCCTCGTGCGATGCCTCCTCATGCTTTGCGCCCCCCCCCACCTCCCTTGTGGGAACCTGTGGTGTCGATGTATTTGTGCGGGTGGCGTTTCGGCAGCCAAATAGAGGTGGTCATGGTTGCGGGGCAGCCAAAGTTGATCGCAGCTCTAGCTCTGCTCTAAGTTGAGCCCTTCTCTCTCCGAGCTTCGCTTGGCTTCGATAATGTCTTCAACCCCTTTGTTTTCCGTCTTTGTTGCTTCTCCTTGTCGTCCTCCTTTTGGCTCCCCCTTCTCCCATTGGAGCTTAGTGGCGTTAGGGAGACCACGCAGGCGGTGGTCTCAGTGGTCTTTCGGTAGAATCTGTGTGGTGTTGGTCGATGTCTACGTTTCTTCATCTCTACGCTCTAGATACACTGCAGTAGGGCTCTGAGGATGAGTATGTGCCAGGTAAAAGCTCTTTCTTTCTTGTGTTTGGGCCAGCGGTGGCGACGTCTTTTGACGTCATTCCCTACTTGGTGGCGCTGTTGTAGGTGCTTCTTGTCCTCAGGTGAAAATCCAGTGGACGGTTGATGACGATGACCTCGTCGTCGGCTCGTCGCTCTCTTATTGAAGGCGTCCTGGTGGTCGTGTTGGTGTTCTGTCTAGAGCGTTATTTGGTAGCCAAGTCGTTGTTGCTTGTGTCGTGGGCTTGGGGGAGCCATGTTGGAAGCATTTGCGCTATGGTAGTTGTTGGTTTCGTTGATGGTGTCTGACCATGTGTGAGTGTTGTCCCCGGGTGACAGTATTGAGTTGCGGTGAGTTTTAGCCTTATAGGTCGGTTCATAGCTTTTGCTATAGTGTGATACGATGTCCTGTACCGTGTTGTTCCTTTTATTTTTTATATTTTCTTCTATTTTTAGGGTATTTTTTTGTCCTACTTGGTATATATTTTTAAATTCTTACAACCATGTATTGAGGGACCATTAACTTTTTTATATATAATATTTAAACCGAAAAGAACCCGTCGGTGTTATCTTGGTCCTAACAACCCTGGGAACCTTTTTTTTTTTCCTCTCTTGATTTGCCTCTATCGTCCAGCAACATTTCCCGTTGTCATACAGCGAATACACGCCTCTGCCCAAGTCTCCATCTATGGGCGCATGGCTGCATCCTACTCTAAAAGTTTTTCGTGGACTGATCAAACGGCACATTTTGTCTTGTCGAAGCCGTTTCCTAAAGCTCTCAAAGCTCAAAGTCGCATACGCAGCCCGGAGCCTGTGCTGGATCATGGAGGAACACTCCTGGTCGGCTATGACAAAACAAGTTCTCCAAGGGAAAGAGGTGAAGCTGTTCTTGACAAATGCTCATGCATGTGCAACAATGCTGTTAAGCATCTGCCATGGCCGGTCTTATCGTCTCTTCTCGGTTCGCAGCGTACGTGCGCGCGGCCAATCAGCCATTGCCTGTCTCTGGACCATCTCCCTCCGCCGCATTCATTGATCCATCGTGCTTAGCAGTTGTTGCAGTTGTATCTGTACTGCGTCTATCTGCAGCGGCTGATACAGGATTTAGCAAAAGACTGGGACCGAGTCTAAATAAAGTCGACATGTCGTACAATTGTATCACGAAAATTAGGATCACACAGTGTAATTGAGAATTAATCGGTTTGACAAAAATATTGAAGAAATCCAAGAATCATAAGCTAAATTTGTTGTTTTTATATGTAGTTGGGTACATATTTATTAATAAGTGCAATCAATTTTCTTTGGTTAATTCAATCAGTGGTAGCAATATTCAATTAGTATATGATATATATGTGTGCTAATACGACGAAAAAATTTCCTAAAAAAAGAATGGTCGAAGAACTCAATTGGCAAGAGATCATGCATACGCATAGTAGATTGATAGTGAGTGAAATTGTTACTCACAAATTCTTGAAAGCTAAACGACTAGGGCACTAGGCAGCGAG
Organism: Raddia distichophylla; assembly: GCA_005191435.1. Lineage (NCBI taxonomy): Eukaryota > Viridiplantae > Streptophyta > Magnoliopsida > Poales > Poaceae > Raddia > Raddia distichophylla. The sequence goes on along the minus strand of SPJY01010914.1, from coordinate 860,361 downwards.
GGCTGAATCAAGGGGCATCGTGTCGTGGTTGGCCTTGGTTGCACCCGGACACCAAGGCTCATGATTGTGGGATGCCGGATGCGCATACGAATCAAATAGGGCATCTAAGGCCCTCTTTGATAGCTTGTTTAGTTCTAGTTTAGTTGTAATTGGGAAAATTTGACCATCTTTGAATGCGCTATGGAAAAGTTAAATAAATTATTAAAAAAATATTCTTGAGATCTTTGAGAAAAACCCTACAAAGTCCTAAAAATTATTTTCAAAAAATAAAGTAAATGGTCTATACAAAAATAATAAAAATTACAATCCCAATAAAAACTGGAACTTAACAAGCTATCAAAGAGGGCCTAAAATTAGGATACGATGGACGGACGGGCGCAGATAAGAGGCATAAGTAGGGGCCAAATGCTCGATGGCTTCCAAGAGATCTCAAATATCTTGAGATTGCTTCTTACAGCTCTTAAAACCCGGTCAATTCAAACGTTCCGCTCAAAACTTTTGAACACTAGTAACTGTTCCAAATAGGGCCACGTTCCCCAATATTCTGTGTGAGAATTTATCCATGTGTAGAACAATTCTAGCTTAATTAGCATGGTCTCGTGGAGTTATTAGGGCTAGAACTTTAGCTCATGACTTGTGACCGGCTCGAGCTCGGCTCAGAAAAAGCTAGAGCTCAGGATCAACTCGTTTACAAACGAGCAGGAGCCGAACACATTTTTCAGCTCGATCCAAAAGCGAGCATGAGCCGGGCTCGTACAGATTATGTCATTATGTACATGTTTGATGCTATTGTTAATTTATGTTAACTTATAAGCTAATATTGTTGTGAACTTGATGCTATTGTTAATTTATGTTTGAAACTTACAACCGCTAGGCAATAGTTAGCTAGCTTCCTGCTCAATTGCAAACAACATTTTAAGATTTTGCAAATGAACTCGCGAGCTTTACCGAACCCGAGCCGAGCCGAGTCGACTTTTCAGGGATGACAGAGCCGAACCGAGCTGGCTCGCTCGCAAAAACTAGCCAAGCCTGCACAAGCCTGGCTCGCTCAGGCTCGGCTCGTTTCCATCCCTAGAAGTCATATGGTAGATTGAGTTGCTAAATTATTGAATTGCTGCAATACAATGCTAGACTTAGAGAAGCCAACATGATTCATTTGGCGTGTTTCGAGAGACTTGAGAGTGAGTTCTAGATTGAAAAAAAAGAACTTAATAAGTCAAAGCCTGGAGAGCAAGACGAATGGAACATGGGAATTGTTTAGCGAAATAATTTAATCTATTATGTAATCAAAACATGAGCCAGCAGAACTATCACGTTATTCAGAGAAATTTTCGTAAAAAATAGATATAAAAAAGTTCTACACCATCAGCTATAGCAAAATCGGATTATAAAAGTGTAGTGTTGGATCGGATACGACATAGAGACGAATTTTGTATCCACCATACAGATTAATATGGTAAACTGGATTTCATCTTGAATATAGATTCGTTTCTATTTGGATGGCGATGACATGTCAATATAGAAGGCCAAACGGATGGCCTGGCCCTACATGACAGGCCTGATGGGCCATTTCGGGACCTCACCAGGCACCAACAGGCCAACACTCAGCGCCGTTGTCCCTCTGCCTGTCGCCCCGTGTGGGTGTGGCGCGCGAGCAAAAGAGGAGAGTAGAAGAGGGCTAGCTAGTAGAATGATGGTGCGTTTGTGTTAGTTGTATCTTAGTAGGTTCTAATATACATACATATAAACGGAAACTAAAAAATAATCGTGACGGGCGGGGCCGGCATGGCACACCTGGACGGGCTGGGTTGGCCCTGCTTCGAGGTTAACCGTGCCGTGCTGTGTCGTGCCTTATGCCGTGCCAAAATATCGTGCCTCCTATCGGCTCATTTAGCTATCCAATATCACATGGATCTAAAGTCTGATATGATAAACAAGTCATGAGCACGTACGATCGACCGACCAAGAAAGCAACTAATTTAAGCAAATAATATGTTTCTTGATGCTTTATCGGAGATTGACATTTTCTTGGTGGATTCAACATCTTCAAATATGCTTTGATTTTGCCCCTATCTGATTCACAAAACTTCTAGCTTCACTACTAGAAAACTGCGTATCAATTCCGACTTGTTACTACTGGTTGGATTGAAACCTATACTAATAGTAACATCAGTACCAGTTCATTAAAAAGAGAGTTAGAACCAGTTTGTATGACGAACCGATACAGATGTGCCCACATTAGTACCGGTTCATGATACAAATTTGTACTAAAGGCATGGGGTACTTTCACGAACTGGTACTAATGAGTGGGTATCAGTACTGGTTGGAGCCACGAACCGGTACTGATGCCTCATTTTTTGAAAGGCTAAAAAAAGGAATATCCTTTCTATATTAGAACGCGTGGGTGGGTTGGTTGGCTACAAGGGTGAGGTGTGAGACAAGAAATTTTGGGTTTCAAATCCTACTTTTCCCAATATTTTTAACAGTTTCATGTGGTAGCTCATGGCATCCGTACCTCTTCTTCTATTATCTAAAATGCCCATATAAATATTAATACGTGCGTTTTGAGCTGATGTATTTCCATTCGCGGTCAAAAGTTGAATGTAATGCAACTTATGTTATAATACACAAGTATATTTAGCGAAGTAGTTTCTTAAAATAGAAGCAAAGCAAGCTACCATGTTCTAAAAAAAAATCCACATCTATCTTTCTATTATGTAACTAAAACATAAAGCAATAGAGCTACCAGGTTAGTCGGAAAAAAATCCCTCATAAATTAAGAAAATGATATTATAAATCTAGAATAAAAAAAGTGTATGCTAATGCACAACTAAAATTTAGTCCATATAAACTACATAAATGATGATGATGATGATGATGAAACTAGATAATGTTCATGTTAACTATAAAACTAGAAAAGAGTTTTGACGGCGTGTTCTTCACTTAACCACGGTGAATCACACCCCTATCAGATTTCTATCTTGCTAGCCGATCAGCCCGAGTTCATTTCGATTCGAGCGTCGAACACGGCAAGGAGCGACGCGCAGCGATTACCCAGGTTCGGACCCCCCCTGCGGGTAATAGTTCTACTCCTGCCGAGTCTTAGCTTTTTCCGTGTTGTGGTTGTGTGAAAACGATTACAGAATGTCCCCCTCCTCTTCTCTCTCCTTCCTTTTTATACAAGTCCCGAATTGGCGGAGAGAGCCGAAGGGGTAGGCAGTACAATATGCTGATAAGACGTGAGGGACGGGACAGGAGAGACGAAAACGCGCTGCTACTGCGCCGAGAGGCGCCGCCCACGCGTGCTTCGCAAATGGCCTCTGACTCGTGTGAACACACCGGTGAGAGAACGAGCGGGACCCAGCTTGCTCCTTCTGACGCGGGCGGCCATCCTAATAACGGCAAACTCTCCTCTCTGCCAGTCAATTCCGCCGCGCCACAGTGACAGTTGATCAGACCTGCAAAGGTCACTGTGGCGGTAATCATCTCTTCATCTGTCTATCCGCGCGTAATGTCGCATTGAATGTGCCTGTCCTTCGCAGCAGGGAGGGGAGCTTTCGCCCAGAAGACTCCCTTCGGGATGCTCCCTGCCACGCGGGCCCTACCTGACAGTGAGGGGCCCTGCGCGCGTTGAGGGGCTCGCCCACACGCTGGGGCCTGATCGCCCGTCTGACGTGTGGGGCTCTCGCCCGGCGCTCTGAAGGGCTCGCCCACACGCTGGGGCCTGATCGCCCGCCTGACGTGTGGGGCCCTCGCCCGGTCTTCTTTGGAACTCTTCATACCCCGGTATTTATTGTACCGACAAGTTTGTATAAAAACAATTACACAGACTAATAAAGATCCAAATCAACTAGGATATCAACCATAATAACAAAAAAGTCTATAGACTAAAGTAAATATATGAAAAAAATAAAATAAGAAAATCACTCTATATCTATCTATCTACATGTTAACAGAGCCACACGTTAATCCCAAAATACTAGATACTCGCACCTTAATCCTAAAACACTAGAAACTCTCACTTTAATTCTAAGGCATTAGAAATTTCCACATCGAAGAAAAAAAGAAAAACTTGCGCCATTGATTATAGCGGTGCCAGATTACAATGATGTAAACATAACAAGATTTTTTATAGGACTTACTATAGCCAATGTAATACAATACAATACGACTAAATGGTTAGAGCATCCCAGCACACTCCTTAAAACACTGTATGAACCTAGAATTTGAATTTCCCCAGCGTCAGGCGGCCTGCGTTTGTCTCATGCATGAACGTATAATTTGAATTTCCCGCCTGGGGCAGCTGATACGGGCGCTTGATCAAGAGGCAGCTGGGGATGCTCTTAGAGGGTCGTGTTAAGTTGTTGATAACTAAGTTGTCTATGTTTAGACGTAACAATCAAATTCAAGGATAGCACGATCAAGGAATTCAAATTCAAACAAAAATTCATTTCGTGCCATATGAGTATCAAATCCACCAAAGAATGTCGCTCCATATGGCTGTCAAATCCACATCGGAAAGTTTAGAAGGTAAGGAAATAAGTAGATAAAAATAGTTCATCAACTCTAATAAAAAAGCAATGGAACAAGCAAAAAAAAGCTTCATAGATTAGAAATATAAGAGTTTATGACTCCCAGGAATTACATATTACACCCGGCGGAAGCTTACAAAGATACATATAGCTATTGGAGATCACAACGCTCTATACATTATAAGCTCTAAGAACGTGACCTGGAGTCAACCAAGGAAAAACAGGCATGAGTTCAAAAGCCACAGCGGAAATCAAGTGCGGTGAAACCATTGTGCATCATTATGTTAATTAAATAAAAATCCAATCGTTAATATAAAGTGGGTCTTAATTATAATCGTATAGTTCTTAAATATATTTTCATTTAAATTAAATAGAAAATTAATACCATTAATTATAGTGGTGTAGTTTTTTTAGTTTTGACAACGAATCTAGCTGCGCAAAAATAGATTAGCTATGACGACAATGGTCCAGTTATGACAGTATTTTTTTTATCCGTCGCGCGCCATTCTAGTTTGATAATTATTTTAACAGCATTGAGCAAACTCAAGGATTAAAAAAGGAAACGGTATATATCGAGAAAAATCTCATATTGCGCAATGATGATATGTATTTGCTCGTCGGTATGGCAGATCAGGCCCGGGCCCAGGGGCGTGCGGGCTGTTCGACGGAACAGGGCCCCCAATTTAGAGGGGCCCCGAAATTCCATCGCAGGCCTAGGCCGTAGGCACCAGGCAGGTGCAGCCGTGCAGGCCATCTCGGCATCTCGCGTGGCCCAGGCGGCCAGGCCCAGGCCATCTCGCGTTCGGCGTTCCCCAGGCCCAGGCCATCTCGCGTCATGCACCAGGTCCGTGCCTTGAGTCCTCGATGCCACGACCGCTCGACGGTTGTATATTTAGGGAAGTAGTTTCTTAAAATAGAAGCAAAACAAGCTACCATGTTCTAAAAAAAATCCACATCTATCTTTCTATTATGTAACTAAAACATAAAGCAATAGAGCTACCAAATTTTTTTTATTTTTAATCCTTTTTTAATAAATATTTTATTTTTAACCCCTTGACAAAAGTATCTCCAAATCTAACCCTTTTGGCCGCGCCACGCCGCCTAGCGCGGCCTGTACATTTTGTCGCGCCAGTGCATGTGGCGCGTCAGAGGTGCCATGCTGTCACCCACGGCCGGCCGTCGTCGGCGTGGCATTTTCTGGGCCCCATCTTTGCCGGGCCAGGCCTGGCAGGTGGGCCCGCGGTGGGTAGTCTCGCAGGCTCCTTCCTTGCTCGCCGGTGACGTGGGGGCACCTTTGCCGCGCCGGCTCGAACGGCGCGTCAAAGCTGCATTTTACCTATTTTGTAATGATTTTTCTCAGGTTTTTAGTAGTGCTTTGTCGGCAAAGCGTGGCCGTGGCTGAAAATGTTGGCGAATCAATTCACTAGGCCTCGTTGTTTTTGGAACGGTTACCTATTACTGTAACAAATTTTATTCTTTTTATATAGTTCATATGTTATGATAATCTATAATGATTTTTTATGGGTTTCAGTATTTTTTAAAAATTATAAAACTATTTTTAATTATTTTTAAATTTTTAGACCTCTTTTCGAGGACTCTCAAATTTGCTACATTAATACATCAACACAAGGATACCCTAAAAAGAACCAGACCTAAAAACGTGATTTGGATCTGAATATATAACCGGCCGAAGGACGCTCGCCTATTCACCTGTTTTTCTCGAGGCTGTCTAGCTAGTTGAATAGAGCATGCAAAGATCTTGCTTCCAGAAAGGAGAAGCTATCGCCAGTAGCAGTTCTTGCTAGTACAGCACTATACTACTGTTTCCACGTGATCAGCTACCTACCGTTATTTATGATGCTCGGAGCATTTCTATCGAGTGTCCTATATTTTGGGTCTTAATTGTTTCGGTCAAAATTGATAAAAATTTTGATATTAAAATAATTATGGCTCCTCGAGAAAAGTCTGGGCCAAATAATTATAAAAAAATATTATAATTTTTTTTAAAACCATTTAAAACTTCGTAAAAATAATTATAAAGCACTGCATCGTTTGGCTTGTAAAATAAAATAACAAGCTAAAATTTAATTTAATTTAATTTAAGTTGAAAAGAACAAGGCCATATATATGTCCTAATACTACCAACTCTAAAATGATTCATTCTCTATATATTTTGCAGATCCAACGCAATTTCTAAAGAGGGATCTCTATAATCTCTCTCATATATATTTTTTTAGGGGAAATCTCTCTCATATATTTTAATCCCACATTTCAACTAACTCCAACCACATTATACTTATATAATACGTGTATTTATATGCTTTATGCATGTCACCACAATAGTACTAAGATCAGTGTGAAAAAGTTAATATGGTAATAAAATATTTCGATAAGATAATGGAAATAAAAAATGATTTATGACATAATTGGACAAATGATAATAAAATTTTAAAAAAATATCATGTGACTTCCTTCCGTTAGAAGTCTCACAACAGGACAACATAACTATGCCTTATTTGGAAGGTACCTTTTGAATCTTGCACTACAAGCTGGATGGCCATGTATTGAAGGCTCTTTCAACTCTTGCTCTTCATCCTTGCTATCTTCTAGTTTGAAAATTTATTGTAGTACATGGCGAAGAGGCAGTTCATTGTGGACATCATTCTCGATGGTTCGAGGGCCATGGAGGTGGCATACGCAGCTACGCTTGCGCCGGCCAGGAGGAGGAGGAAGAAGATTCAGGCTTGAGTCAGCGTGGGGGTTCTGTCTCTGGAAGGAGGTTCATCAACCGCAATAGATTAGAGGGTCAGTTATGCCTCTACAACGACTACTTCTCCGAGACCCCTGTGTATCCTTGAATACATATTCAGAAGGACCTACACAACACGAACATGATAGTTGCCTCTAATAACTACTATTTTGTCCTCGCACCATTTGGATCTTAGTCTCTTAGTTTATCTTTAGAAGCATAGAGCTCACCAATACTTCGGTGATGCATTGTCGCTGTCGTAACCAAACTCCTCGCAGTCGGGTGTTGTACCGACAGTAATCCAATCCATCTTTCAGTGGAACGTAGTCGATAGGAATTACTTCATCATGGCTAACATCACACTATGGACTAGTGTGCGCAGGAGGCAGCTCCACACAAGGCATGACAATAGGTGGAGTTAATTTATCATCCAAGACAACTCTAAGATTGAGCGATATCTCTTCTAGCCTAGCTGCAATTGCTCCTATCTGCACGAGAGTATGGTTGAATGCATAGCTTCTCAGAGAGTCCATAGGTTCCAAGTTTGCATCTATACAATCCTTCAGGGAGATTGCTACATCTTCCACATCTCCTGCGGTAATCTCCAAAACCTTGTGAAGCTTGGTGATCTCATCGGCCATCTACAAGGCATGAAATTACAGTTCATGCTGCAAGTGAAACTAACCGACGAGAGCCAAATTTAGTAAAAGTAACCCTAAGGGGTGCCAACCGCTGTGTACCAAGGTGGTCACGTGGGAGGGAGCCATATACATGGTTGTAGGGGTGGTCGACAGTGAACTACATATATAGTAGCGTGCAATGTCGATAGAGCCACTACAATCACCAATAGGAAGAACGAAGAAATATTGGGGATGTAGATCGCGCCGGCGTCCAAGAGCTCCCGTCACCACGCCAACTCCACGGCACATGCACCCACACCTCCTTCCCCATCTTCTATGGTCCCACAAATCCAACGGAGCAAATCCTCCAACCTGACCAAATCCCCCTAAATCGATCAAATCCCCCCAAATCCCCAATTGTTAAACCTTATGGTCGACCTTCCAATCGTATCAAACGCCACAAACAACGAATAGATCTACAAAATCAGAGAAGATTATCTGCGAATCGACGAACTCCCAGTACCAGTGATGAGGCCGACTGAGCGGAAGCAATGGGTTGGAAGAAGTCCGACAATAGCCCGTCACTCTGCCCGCAGGATTTGAGCCTCCTCCACTCCTCGGATCTTAACTCCTTCGTTTCGAATCCTCCAACTTCGTCCACCACCAGAGACGACGACGAACCTATCGCGCCTCAATGTGCCACCGCCTGCTCGCTGTTTCCGTAACCGCATGGGAGAAGCTGGTAGCTAGTTGGCCGCTGCGAGGATAGGGAGCCTCGACGCATTCTCCAAATTTAGGAACGAGAGGGGAACCCCTATCCGGCTATCCGCTATTCGCCGGATATGTCACCTGCTGGATGGTGACATGGACCGCTCATGAACGTCCACCCTTGTTCCAATGGACGTAACGGTATTTTACAGCACTTGTTGGCGGTGCTCTTATATTTTTAGCAATGTTCTATAACAAATACATACAATTTATAGGTTCCTTTTCATTTGCGGTTTGGTTCGCTTTTGGTTGGCAGAGTCGAAATTTAACATTTTCGATATTTTTACACAAATCATTCGGTGCAGCATTTTGGAATAACTTTTTTTTTCCTTTTTCCTTTAAGGGGACATCGCATCCATGCACGGCGACGACCCTAGCATGCATTCATGAACCCACCCGCCGGCCACGCCAAAGTCGTCGTCTTCACGGCCATGCACTGATGCACCGGCGCGGCACGGGAGGCCGGAGTCCGCCGCGCGCGCCTTTCTCCTGTTCCGCCGGCTACAGCCTGCCAATATACCACGCCGCCGTCCCCCCATGCGCGCATGTGGCCTCATTTATCACGGTGCCCGGCCGCCGCGCTGGCTGGCTGGGCGCGCCCCGGCCGCCACCGCCACCGCCGTCGCGGCCACGCGCGCGAATCAATGCAGTGCAGCAGCTGAGCCGGCCATGCTTCCGGTACACGCATGCATAATTGCCGATGCACCGGCGACGGCGAGGAGTACTGCATGCGCGCGTGCGTTGGCGCCATCTATTGCCTGTGCTAGCTCTTGCTCCAGACGATCGACATGGTCCTGGGCTACCAATTAATCCAGATGCGTGTGACGATGGAATTGGCATGCATATATATGGGGCCATGCCATTGCCAGCGCTAGTAGTCCAGCACTCCAGCTCCAGTGCTAGGCTGCTGTGCCGCCATGGCCATGGCGCGTATTTAAATTGTGTGCTTGGCTGCTTGCGGCGTGTACGCCGTCTGCTCTAAACATAGCCTAGCTGGGAGCACTCCCAAGGATTGTTCCTACACATGCAAGCAAAAAAAAAAACAATTTCCTAAAAAACTGTTACATTACGAACGCATGTTATCTTATCGTACTGTGCATTGAAGTGGTTGTTTCTATATTCACATTTAATACATTTCTCATATCCTAGAAACAAATATTTGAAATAAGGATCCCACCACGACCTTTTGGATGTCCGATCTAGATAAAAAAAAATTAAACAATTATTTTAAATATAGTCAACAGTCGTTGATTCGAGCCAGACAACAGATTTATGAGGGACTATCTCGCGGAGCAGCTGGACGTGCTCCGCGAAGCAGCTTGGGGAAGCAGAGCAATCGCAAGGTGGCTATCCTATGATAACAGTAGCTTGTCCTTGATTACTAGAGGGCCCCCTATTTATAATAGGACCAAATTTACATTGTTCGATACAACCCTTCATCGAGGGAATAAAACGAGGGTAAAAGGGACATTGCCAAGAAAAGACGTCCTATGCCTTGACCTGCCTTGACGTCCAGGGGCACCGATCGAGGGAAGAACACCCTTGGGACCTGGGCTTAAACCTTAGTACCCTTGCTTTTCTATCTAAAGCAGGGCTAGAAGGGGGATTACAGGGGGAACAGGTTGTTACAGCGGATCATCATATCTCCTTGCCATCTGATGCTGTTTGTTACGACCAGCTGGCTTATCTCCCTGACACGCGATATGATTCTTGTCAACTGTGGCAGGTTGTACTTGTTGTCCCCTGATCTTGTTAGCTTCCACGCAACCACCCTTGTTTCGCAATCCGGACTTGGGCATTTCAGGCTCTGGGTTGCCTCGCTCCAAAGGGGGACTACGAGGCTCCCTTCGGATATGCACCGCCCTCGGTCCGCCGTTGCTCCGCATCGAGGGAGCGAAGGTCCCTTTGGATATGCACATCCTTCTGTCCGCCGGCTCCCTTCGGATATGCACCTCCTTTACTCTCGCAAGCTGGTTCGCCTCTTTCTCTGATTCGTAGGGGATAGGTGTCCCGTACTACAACATTAACTTATTTCGAACATGTACAAATGTTGTTGGAACATACACAATGCACAACATTTGGTTGTGTCTATTGGAACATGCAACATGAAGCTGTCGAAAAAGTAAAACAACTATTCGAACATATTGATAAAACTATTGAAACAAGTCAAAAGGCCTAATGGAACATGACAAAAGGCCTGATGGAACTTGCTAAAATATAGTCTACTGATGTTGAAACATGCTTAAAAAATAATAGAAACATGCCAAAAATAACGTTGGAACATGTTAAAAGAATTGATGGAGCATACCAAAATTGATGAAAACATCATGTTTCACGGTGAATCATGACACAATACAAAGTTATATATTCCGCAAGAACAAAAACGATGTTTTAATAAACAAACTCCAATATTTTGTGCGTACAAGTGTGATGTTACAAAAGAAAAAGCTCGGCTCGGGCTCGTTTGAGGCTCGGTCTGACTCGTGAAGGCTCGCGCGCCTGATTAATTTGTTGATAACCGATTTTTGGGGTTTGAAAAATGGGAGGTTTAGGGGACTACATCAAAGAAAACCTTTAATTTGAGTTTTTGATTACCTTTGATGGGTTAGGTTGACGGTATATCTAGTTGTATACAAGCAAGTAGGGCAATTATTAGTGATATGGGCTAAACATATACTTAGAAATCAACGAATCCACGAGCTAAGAGCGAGCCACGAGCGAGCCAGCCCTAGGCTAGGCTCGTTTTTTGACCGAGCTGAAAAAAAGCTTGTACTCGAGCTCGTTGGCCTACGAGCTGAGCCCGAGCCGAGCCAAAAATGAGCGAGTTGCGAGCAGCTCGCGAGCTTCGAGCCAGATTGCCAGCCCTACACATCACCTCTTCACCTTCTTTTTTTTTTTCTTCTCAAATTCGGCAAGCTCGCATTGTGCTTGTCAGATATAGCTAGCTACCTACCTCATCAGGTAGGAGGTGGATCAAGAGGTGGAGGACATGTAGAGACTAGAGAGAGCGGAGGGAGAGAGGAGGAGGAGGATGAGGTGATAGTTGGGGGGCTCCGGTGAGCCTCAAGCTGGGCGGATGCAGCCGTGTCGCCTGGGGGATAGAGAGAGAGACGAGGCGGCTGGTGGATTTCTTCGTTCACACAAATGTCTTTTCTCTAAATTTGTGTAAAGATGCATATATTCTCGATGAGGTCTCGATTGAGAACACCTCGTTTCACTGAGTGGGAAACAATGTGGTACAAATTATCATCAGTATCTTTACACTATGATGAGTATGATCTTTATTACAGGCACCATCAATTAACTGATCGATTACTTCGGTCCTTAATTCCATCACCGCAAACAATAATAGCACGACAGTACAATGACACCCAAAATTAACGTACAAATCAAGGAAAAAAAAGAAAGCCATATCCCGCGCAAAAACCCCAACGATCCATGTCCATGCATGCATCGATCGCCACCAATACAGTCACCACCAAAAGAATCATAAGCTATAAATATGTTCCTATGAACCCTTAGCCCAGCTCCTGTTCTTCGTCTTCTCCTTAATTAATCCTTGTGTCCATCTTAATTAATCGATCATCAACAGAGCAGTAGTCATATATAGCAGCAGCAGTAGTAACAGTAACTAAGCTTAATTGAATTCTTGATCGACCGGTCGGAGGATGTAGCTGGAGAGAGCTAGCTAGCTTGATCAAGTTGATTGAAGAGTAGAATTGATCGAGGTGTGTTTGGGGGAGAGAGACTGAGAGAGAGAGAGAGGAAGAGGGAGATTGGATCACAAGGCGGCCATGTCCTTGACGAAGCCGTACTTGTCCATGAAGGGGTTGGTGAGCTCCTTGGGAGGGTAGGCGGCGATGCAGTCCTTCCAGACGCCGGCGTCGGAGGCGGGCTGCTCGACGGTCCAGACGCAGCTGTTGCACTTGAAGCCGGCGCCGAAGGTGAGCATGAGGACGCGGTCGCCCTTGCGGAGGCGGCGCTTGGCCTCCATGTACCCGAGCACGTACCACACGCTGCTGGCCGAGGTGTTGCCGAAGCGGTGGAGCGTCATCCGCGACGGCTCCAGGTCGTGCTCCGTCAGGGTGAGCCCCTTGCCCACGCCGTCGATCACGGCGGCGCCGCCGGTGTGCACGCAGAAGTGCTCCACGCCGGCCTTCATCCGGATGGTCCCCGCCGCCGCCGCCGGCGACGGCGACTTCTTGCGGGCGAGGCGGGCGGCGAGGGTGGCGTAGGCGAGGCGGAGGAGCTCCGGCAGCGGCAGCACCCGCGGCGCCAGCACGCGGAGGTTCTTGACGAAGGCCTGCACGGCGGCGCGGGGGAGCTCCTTGCCGAGGTGGAAGCCGGGGCGGCCGGCGTCGTCCTCCATCTGCAGCGCGCAGTTGTAGGCCTCGTCGGAGGCGCCCGTGTGGGTGCGCACGACGTGCCGGAGCCGGAGCTTCGCCTGCGGCCGCAGCCGCGGGTGGTTGGTCAGGAAGTAGGCGCACCCGCCGGAGCGGAAGAGGCAGTTGCCCAGCATGAAGGAGCGCTTGTTGCCGGCGTACCAGTTGGGCGCGATCGACTCCGACGTCATCACCAGCGCCACCTTGTTCGCCTGCGTCCTGCATCATATGCATGCACCACGTACGCACGCCGCGCGCGCGTACATATACAATTACCACAACCATCGTACGTTAACACATGCCAATTAAGCTTCCGATACATTAACTATTCCAATTAATCCTACTGGCCAGTAAATCTTTAGAGATTCTGTAGTTTCAAATTGTCACCGGCACACCGGTGACAAATCCAAAATCGCACGGCCATTAGGCCATACAATGACAAATCCAAGCTAGCCCATTAATTTTACCTCCTACTCTAATTACTTTACCGCCCATCTAGCCAGAAAAACCTTTTCCTTGAGCTCGTGTGCTCGATTCAAAACTGCCTCAGATAAACTTGCTAATTGCTCTAAAATACTGAGTTAATTTCGAACAAATTTCAATTGCGCTCACTCAGTTGTCCCATTACAACTAAAAATCTACAGAATTCTTTTTGGAAAAAAGGCGCTAGAAAAGTAGGACTTGCTCAAATTCATCACCATCGTGTACTTGCAATACAATATATTAAACTCGCCTATTCTGACAGGTGCTGAGTAGAAACTCAAACCACCACAGCACGTCCATCCACCACCTCGGACGGTCACACCCACGTGGCAATGACCGGCAAAGTTCATTGGTTTTCAACTTTTCGGTGAACTCATCCATGCATATAACTTAATATGATATCAAAACCCGAGATCATGAGTTTAAATTCTGGCCCAATAAAATTAAATAAGTGGTCCACCTTTATTTCTCATCTGAGAACTAAGAGAGCCTCCATGTAAGATCTTTTAAATGAATTGATCGGTGCATGCAACATATATAATAGCTCCGACGGAGGATCCCAGTGTATCGATCCTCCTTCACCAGCCCCATCATGGACATGGACCAAAGTGGCCTTCACCGCCCCCATGGTGGACATGGGCCAAATGGACGAAGCGATCATTAAGAACATATTTAGTGGTAACCTAACACTGTTACCGTAGCAGCAGGATAACTATATGAAAGACAACAATTAAAAAAATGTAAACAAAATAAAATAATGATTAAAAACAGCTAAACAGTATCAAAATAACGGCTTTACTAGAACCTAGGCGGCTGGGTTTCGCCGCGCGCTCGCCAACGAGTGGACCCGATAAACGCATGTGTGGGTAGTCGCCTCGGTAAGAGGCCCTCTCTTAAAATAAGGCTAAAACGTGGGTAGCATTGTGCATGTTCTAAAGACTCTGTGGGAGCCAGCGACCTAGCGGCGGTGCTGGCCGGCTCACCTCCATCTGACCATCTCCATGGCAGGCCAGGTGAAAGGAGGCGGAGGAGGCCCCCAAGCCCGCCATTGATGCCCAGCTCCATCCATAGTACACTATAAAGGCAAACCAAACTCGGCGAGCAGGCATTAATGGCGGCCGAGCAGGAGCGCAGCGCCGCAGCGGTAGCTGGCTCGCATCACATGCATGGATTCGTATGCATGCACAGCCCTCTGCAGCATGCAGTTCATGCATGCACATTTACTCCAGTGTACAGCACGGCTTGATTGAACTGTACATACATTGATACATATATACTATGATTTTGGGTTCTTGGGCTTGCGGTTTCGAGCGAGATCGCTCGCAGACTGCAAGCGGTTTATGGTTATTGTTGCCTTAATTAATTATATGGTAGTGCTAGTTCTAGTAATTACTAATTAGTTAATTTTGGTGCTCTTCAGGACTGCAATGCTGTGCGCCTTTTAATTAGATTCGAAACCTAGGCTTTGCTAATGAGGGAACAAAAGAGGAGATATTTAGGCCATTTTCTTTTGAGATGATCTGAATGGCTGAACGGCTAAAATAACTGAATTTCAAGAGCTTCTCGAGGTAGCCTCGGGATTCAGATACATTTCGTTTGACTTGTTTTTTAAAGCGTTATAACCCACCTTCAAAACAACCAAAAAAAAAAACGGACTCAAAAAACTCAAACATATGTGTTTTCAAAACGTAAATAAGTCGTTAAGCTGTTAAGCTGAAAAGAACGGAGCCTTAATTGATTACATGTGTTTTGCAGTGAGGGGATGAGAAATGGATCTACCCCTTTTCAGCTATATATGTAAGGCCTAAAATTCTCATAGGTTCTTCTTTTTTTTTAAAAAAAGAGGGGAGGGGGGGGGGGGGGGGGGGATAAGTGTACTAAAAATCTTGCTGTTGTAAGGTAATTTTGCCGGGCTACAAACTCTAAGGGCCTGTTTGGCAACAAAGTTTTTTAAAACCATGATTTTGTAATACCATGGTTTGTGTTTTGCTATGACCATGAAATACTATGGTTTTTTAATACCATGGTTTGTTAGCATAAGTGAGAAAACTTTATGTTGGAGTGGAGTCTACAATACTCCAAAAATACCATGGTATTGCCAATACCATGGTTTTGAAAACAGAGTTTTTAGAGTTACTTCCAAACACCTCATGGTCTCAAATACCATGGTATTTCTCAAATATCATGGTTTTGCATAGAAACTATAAAAATACTCCACTTCCAAACAGAGCCTAAACCTTACTTACCATTGATCTACAGAAGATAAAATTGCATTGATTATTATGAGACAGAAAAACACGCATTTAATAAAATGGGAAGGGTCATCTTGCCGAGCGACGAACTCTAATAATCCTTATATACATTTACCATTGATAGAAATAAAGTGAGAAAAAATTGCGTTAAATATTATGAGAACGAAAAACGCCCAATTAATATATATATACACTAGGGACCAAGTTTCGTTGCCCTCACAGAGCACAAATCTTAAGCGCGGCACACGTGCACACACGCCGTCGGATCGACGGTCGGCCGGGATCCGTCGATCCGAGCCGTCCAAATTTCTGCATGGTCGTGGTCAGTCGATCTGCTGCAGCCACAGTAAATTAGAAATGGCTGCAGCTGATCGTATTGTGCACTCACGCAGGACACAGCCACGCTAAATAATTAAGTGAGCTCTCTTGAAGCAGAGCGAAATCAATCCATGGCGAGTGAAAATGCATTCATTAACCGCAGAAAAGCTAGAAGGGAAAACGAGGAAAAAAGATTAGAGGAGGACCTGAAGAAGTTGTTGACGAGGTCGAGGGCGATGAGGGTGGCGCTGCAGCCCATGCCGGTGAGGTTGTACACCTTGACGTCGTCGCGGAGCTTGTAGCGGTTGACGACGCGGGCGGAGAGGGAGGGGGACGGCGAGAACATGGAGACGTTGACGACGAGGAGGTCGACGTCGGCGGGGCGGAGGCCGAGGCCGCCGGGGGCGGCGGACTTGGCGAAGAGCTCGTCGAGCACGGCGTGGAAGGTCTCGTCCATCTCCTCCATGCCCTCGGCGACGCGGCTCGGGCTGGCGTCGCCGCCGGCGATGATGTTGCGCGGGCCGTACGTCTCCTCGCCGATGCCGGAGTTGACGATGACCTTGAGCAGGAACTTGTACTCCTCCAGCCCCAGCAGCTTGTTCCGCTGGATGATCTCGCCGCACAGGTCGGTGGGCAGCTTCCGGTCGTCCGTCGCCTTGTAGCACACGTAGTCCAGCAGGTAGCACCGCCGCCGCCGCGCCCGCGCCACCAGCACCCACGCCACCATCGCCGCCGACCACGCCAGCAGCGTCAGCGTCACCGCCGCCGCCACCTCCATTGCTGCGAGAGGCTGGAGCTGGATATGTGGTTACTAGTCTAGCTAGCTACCAAGAGACGCGGCAATGCGCGACGCCGTGTGGTGTGGCCGCCGCTCTAGAGGAAGGGGAAGGAGAAGAGGGCGGTTTTTATAAGGAGGGAGAGCTAGGCAGCTAGCTACAAAGGGGCTCATCACAACCTTGCTTTAATTTCATCTCCTTCTTTTTTCCCCCTTTCCTTGTTTTTTCAAAAAAAATTTATTTACAAAATACACCTGTAAATTTTAAAAAAGTATACTCTTGCTCACGACAAATAGGGTTTTAGGAAGGCGCATGCCATGTTGTTTGAGGGCTGATGTGTTAAAAGTTGGTACACCTGCGGGCGGCGAACGATTCCTCTGCAGTCGACTTCACTGTGCAGTCGTCACTGACACGTGGGCCCGGTCCCACACGTCAGTGACGCGGTGTGACTGCAGAGGATCTCATTCCGTGCGGGCGAGGCCGCGATAAACAATCAATAGAGCAATAATACAGGTCTTGGTTTCCTGACATATATGTCCTGTTGATAAATTTTCCTCGCCTTAACAAATTTAGGGCATTTTAAAGATGCAACTAAACCGTTATGCCAAAAATTGGGACAACCCAAAAAACTATAGATCAATACTATTAGCTTCTTGCTCTCAAAAAAAAAAAAATACTATTAGCTTCTCTGGTAGATGCCCTATGTATATACGTATAATTTCCTCCACCTCTATAGAGTAAGATGTTTAATTTTAAAACACATTCAAGCTTTCTTGAATCATTCATTTGCTTCATTCTAAAATTAAGACGATAAATATGTCTAGACTATATAAGTGTCATATATTAGTCCACTAATCTCTTACCCTATTATCCCAACAATTATATGAAAATACAATTTTCATGACAAAAATCAAATATTTAAGTACGTCCTAATGCATAATTGATCCCTTCTCATCACTGACGGATCGTCTAAAAACTACCAGTGATGTGGTCCACTTAAACCCACCCCGTGCCTATTACACAGAAAAACCGCCAGTGATGACAATCGCTAGTGATAACACATTATCACTGTTAGTTTTTACCACCACTGATAGGATATTATCATTGCTGATCTTAGATAAAAACTGCCAGTGATACCACTTTTACAAATTTTTCATCTTTAAAATTTTGTAATTTATTCATATGAGCTCGGATGGAAACAAACTTTATATGTAAATTAAAATCTACAACTTTTTAGTAGATGTCATTTCCATTTCAAGCAATTTAGATGCTCAAAATTTTTTTACAATGTTAAACGATTATAATTTATTCAAACAAAGTCGGATTGAAATAATATATACATGAAAACTATAGCTCTCGAGAAGATATACAACTTTTAGTTGAACGTTTTTCGATTTGATGCCATTAAATGGTCAAAATGTTGTTTAAAGATTTATAAAACAAGCTTAATGCATATCTTATATAGGTAAACAATGGTGCACGGGTGAAATGGTTAGCCAGGGTGGGCTAGATTGAAAATATTTTATCAATACGCGTTGGTGGGTGGGTTGGGAGTCATGAAGTATCAAGAGGTTTCAGGTTCAAATCACGGAGCTCCCATATACAACAACATATTTTTAAATATCTATACTACTATTAGTGTTGGTTCAGGAACCCGGTACCGGTCTATACTACTATTTGTGCCGGCTCAGCCACCCGGTTCTGATTGACAGTCCTGGCCTCCCGAACGACTTGTTTGAAAACCGGTACCAAAGGCTTTTCCCAACCGGTAAAAAACCATGTCCGCTGATAGTGTTGATAAGCGTGATATTTGGTTGTCATGTTTTTTAATTTTTCTTGGTAATTAGTGTTTAGCTTTTGCTTGGTTTGAAGTTATGTTATTCATGGTTAGTGCGGAAATCGGAGTCATACTGAGACCTAGTTAAGAATCTCTCTATGTATGATGACTATACGGTGTAGGATAAAAGCACACTAACAATTATAGCCCATGCCGTTAAATTTAATTAGGATCGAGTTCTATTTCAGCAATATTCCAAATGCATTCTACGAGCTCCATTGACCATGGTTTTTGGCAAACACACCGGTGCTAATTTAATTTGATTTTATTTCTAACTATATATGGGAACCTAAGCTAGCTTGTACGACAATGTGCGTCTGGTAGTCATAAACTTTTCATGCAGGTATGCGGCTATCATATGAGAGAGCACGCAAAAAAATATGGATAATTGCATACATGTTATTATTGAATCTCGATTCCACACAAATTCCATTACAATACGAGACTTCATTTAGATACCGTTAGAAAATGACTTTGATTCCGAAACCACCCTTATTGAACATTTCCGGCATATATGAAATCAAAATACATATTGTGACTGATGGGTCTCACATTCATACACTTATGCAACTTCTACTCTTTCTTCTTCCTCCCAACTCCTCTCTCTCTCTCTCTCTCTCTCTCTCTCTCTCTCTCTCTCAACTTTGATGCCGCCATGCCTGCCCTCCGCCCGCGTGTCATGGCCACCGCATCGAACTATGCCTCGTCCCCCGCACCTCGTTGTCACCGTCGTGAGCTCGGGCCCGTGCGTCGCCCAATGTACCCCAACTCCAGCACCTCCTCCACCTCCCCCAACTTCAGCATCACAAGGAGACAGAGAAAGCATAGGGAAGGAGATAGAGAGGGGGAGGAGGAAGAGGAGGTTGGCCGGCGGCGCTGACGACCCATTGGAGAGGGGAGGCGGCGCTCGGGAGGAACCCAGTGGTAGCGGCGGCTCGAGGCTAGGTCTATCAGGGAGGCAATCGGTAGCGGATAACAGGGATCGTGGTTGGCAGGGACGGAGCCAGGCCCATGGCAGACCGGGCTCTAGCCCGGGTCGTGGCAAAGCACTAGACATGCTCCCAACCGATCCAAATCACCGATCAACTAACTAAATAGCTGCACGACTGAAATACTAAATTCTAAGTGGGCTTACTGCTAGTGGAAAGGCCAAGGCTCAAGTGGCAACTGGCAAGCGGTGATTTCCAGTACGGAGCACATATATCTCACAGCTGCACCTTCCTAGCTTCCTTGATCGAGGCGTCATGCGACTGTACAAGGCTATGACTTGGAACTCGCATTGCGGCTTCCTGGCTCTTAGATCGAGGCGATGTCACAACCGCACGAGGCTACGGCTACTAGGGTCGAGCTACCAATGCCGAGGAGGCGAGGACCCGAGGTATCCGTCGTTCCGCCATGAACGTTTTTCTCGGTCAAGATAGTTTGTTTATTCTACAGCGTTTGACTTCGAATAATGTCGCGTTTGCAGTTGCCAAGTCTTTGGCTACAAAGCACGTATTTGTTAAATCTGTTATCTTGCGACTTCTTAATCTAGATTTATTGTTCATTTTTTATCTAGACAAGGACGACAAGTTCACACTCTCTATAAGCTATATTTTATTTTGTTGATGTTATTTTATGTTTTTAATGCTATTTCTATAATAGGTTATATGGTTAAAATCTCATATCTATTTTTTATTTCTATTGCACCTTTTTTTGTTACGTGGTGTAGGTAATGGACGAGTGGTTATATTTTTGTATTTTTATGAGTTTTTAGTACATAAAATTTTAGCCTGGGGTTTATCAAAATTCTGTCTCCACCACTGGCGATTGGTGGTGGTGGGTGTCGATCGGTCGCATGGTGGGTGTCGATCGGTCGCATGAGAAGGAGATCAAACTTACGCCATGCATCTTGTCGTTGCCAGAGAAGAAAGAGGAAGGCCATGACGGTCGGAGGTCCATTGCTACCGGAGTTAATTAGAGGAGAATGAAGGGAAGGTTGGAAGAGGAAGAAAATGAGTAAGACATGTGGGGTCCATTGGTCAGAGTGTATTTTTAGTTCGTATATGTCAAAAATTCTCTATTATGGTAGTTTTGAAATCAAAGTCATTTCTATATCAAGGTTGAATAATGGCACTAATGCAATTAACCCTAAATTTTGGGCTACTACAAAGCAAGAGTCGATTATAGCTTGAAAAAAGATAAAAATATACCTAAAAAAATTAATACCAAGCTGAAAGACCGGATGGGCAACTGAAGGGGAGTGAATATGAGCGAAATTAATAGCTCCTTTTTCATGACGCGTCCAAAACTTAATTCTCTTGATGTGCCTTATCTCGAATAGCTATATGGTAGCTATCAAGAATTAGGATCAAGTAGGATGCTACACGAAAATAATCACTAGAACAAAATATGCTCCCGGATCAAATTATACAACCAGCTAGGCCACTCTATGCATGCGATTGGGACCTTTTTTTACGGCTGGACCTAGGAGATCGCCTCCCAACATATCGTGGTCTCTTGAGCAGAACGAAATTACACGTAATTCTTGATTGGAGGGATGGATTGGCCTCATTCAAAACATAGCTTCCTTAAGGATGCCTCGTATCCAGTCCACCCCAAAATCCAAGCTATAGCATCCAAAGGCTTAGCTTTTTTTCATAATTTTTTAAATCTAGGTCATGAACTGGGTAAGATAAAAATAATTCAATTGTGAGGGCTACTTGGTTGAGATAATCCTAGGTGAGTTTCTGCACGTATTGTGACCATGAATCTCAGCTAGAAGCAAGCACCAAAACAAAAGCATCAAGATTTTGTGGGATTCAAGCTGAGAGCACTAAAGAACAAAACACAAATCAAACCAGAGAAAGGGACCACAAAATTTCAACTATGATTATGGAGGAATGATTATAACAAATGATTACGGAGGATCAACACAAACCTAACTTTAACGATCCTTTAGTGATTGGGCAAAACCATCTTCCTCAAGCTCTAAAGTGTTCGAAATGCTCAATTTATCTCTAATAGCATCCACATTAATACTCCATCCTCACAGGCTCTCGCTCTATTTTACTATTACCAACTCCCTCCATCCTTCCCTCTAAATTAATTTCCTTCCCACTTCCCACTACACACTAAAAATTATTTATCTCCATCATATCCTCTATCAAAAACTACAACATTTTGAAACACCTACTACGAATGCTCTAAAGTCATGAACCCTTTTATATAACAGAGGCTCAACTAGTCACCCACCTAGACTTTCATTTCTCATTACATGGTGGGCTCACCTGGATCCGTTAAGGCCACTAGGTTTACTTTCTTAAACCGCATGTTTCTTAGGCAAGTCATACATGGCCCACAGTAACCTGTTTCGATCCAAGATCCTTTCCAAGCTAAGCTGAGATATAAAGCATCTCTTTTTATACACACTACGATAAACGAGAACTGTGTGGGCGGCCTAAAAACTTTTGTCGGCAGCACAGACACCGCTGACACTGTTTTGAACTCTATGTCGGTGGCCCTAATATAGATCGCCGACATTAAAACACAATGTGGGCGGCCACAAATAAGCCGTCCACACTGGCCATGCCACCTCGCCCGCCTAATAGCAAATTTGAAGTTTGCAGCCTACTCAACTAAACTCTATCGGCAGGACAGTCTATGCCATCGACATAGAGGAACCCACCTAACGGCATCTTAACAGCCAAACGAAACCATCTCAAGGCCGGGCCCGCATGGTAGCTAGAGGACGTCTCTGCCATGATGGGCCTACTTGGGAGTTCCACTAGAGGAGCCAGCCATCATCATTGTCGTCGGTGTATGCTATGCCCCCCCCACAAAAACCACAAAATGTTGTCGGCCCGATTTATGCCTCCCACAAAAACAATGTTGGCGGAGGACCTTCAGCCGCCGACAAAACACAAGACACTGATTTTTTCCAGCCCATCCGCATCATTCTTTGTGGGAGGCATAGACTAAGTCGCCCACATAGGGCAATTGTTGTGGGCGGCTTATGTGTACACCGCCGATATAAATCTGTGTGTGGGCGGGATAATCCGATACCGCCCACACAAACCCCCCAAGGTCCTCGACCCTTTCTGACTTGCCCGCGGCTCGATCGATACTATCCGATGTGCAATATAAGATTATAGGACATGCACAAGACCTAACAAACCGTTCTCAAGGCTATATTGACCTGCGTTGCACTTTTGGGACAGGATTCTTCGAAACGTTGATGTTCGTGGCACGAAGCTGACACAAAGTCTAGGTTTGGAGGGAATATGTGTTGAATGTGCAACGCAGGGCAATACAGCCCTGTGGAATTACTTTTGATGTGTTGTGCATGCCCTAGAATCTTATATGGCACATAGGACAGCGTCGATCGAGCTGCGGGTGGGCCGAAAAGGGTCTGGGGGGCCTTGGGGGTCTATGTGGGCGGGATAAAAAGAGGCCGCCCAAAATTCTTATTTTGTATGGGCGACTTAGCAGGTGGCCGCCCACATTACTCCCTTTTTATGGGCGGCTGGAATGTAAGCCGCCCACAGCGCTCCATCTGTGTGGGCGGCATGTACGGAGGCCGCCCACAAAGACCCCCAAGGCCCCCCGACCCTTTCCAGCCCGCCCGTGGCTCGATCGACACTATCCTATGTGAAATATAAGGTTATAGGATATGCACAAGACATAACAAGCCGTTCCACGTGGTTATATTGACCTGTGTTGCACTTTCAGGACATGTTTCTTCGAAACCTTCGTTCGTGGCACAAAGCTGACACAAACTCTAGGTTTGGAGGGAACATGTGCGGAATGTGCAACGCAGGGCAATATAGCCCCGTGGAATGACTTCTAATGTGTTGTGCATGCCCTAGAATCTTAGATGACACATAGGACAGTTTCGATCGAGCCACGGGTGGGTCGAAAAGGGTCTAGGGGGCCTTGGGGTGTCTGTGTAGGTGAGATAAAATGAGACCACCCACAATTCTTATTATGTATGGGCGGTTTAGCGGGACGCCGCCCACATTATTACTCCCTTTGTGTGGGCAGCAGGTATGTAGGCCGCCCACATTGCTCCATCTGTGTGGGCGGCATGTACTGAGGCCGCCCACACAGACCCCCAAGGCCCCCCGACCTATTCTGGCCCGCCCACGGCTCAATCAACACTGTCCTATTTGCCATCCAAGATTCTATGGCATGAACAACACATCAAAAGTCCTTCCACGGTGCTATATTGACCTGTGTTGCACTTTCGGGACAGGTTTGTTCGAAACCTTGACGTTCATGACACGAAGCTGACACAAAGTCTAGGTTTGTAGGAAACATGTGCCGAATGTGTAACACAGGGCAATACAGCCCTGTGTGATGTTCATGACTTTTGATGTGTTGTGCATGCCCTAGAATCTTATATGACACATAGGACAGTGTCGATCGAGCCGCGGGTGGGCCGGAAATGATTCGGGGGTGCTTGGTGGGTCTATGTGGGCGGGATAAAAAGAGCCCACCCACAATTATTATTATGTATAGGCGGCTTAACGGGAGGCTGCCCACATTGCTCCTTGTGTGTGGGCGGTAGGAAAGTAGGCCGCCCACATTGCTCCATCTATGTGGACGGCATGAACTGCGGCAACCCACACAGACCCACAAGGGCCCCGACCCGGCATAAGTTAGTCTTTGTGGACGGCTTCCATTTTGCTACCGACACAGTGTTGTTCCACTGACTTGTGGGCCACGCCAATAAAGATGACCATTATGGATATTGTGTCGGCGGTCTTGTAAGGCTATGTCAGCGGCCTTCGGCCGCACACAAATGTCCCCCTTTTGAAAATTAAGAGGCCCGTACGCTAAGTCTTCACTTGACTTATCGCACGGGTTAGTCCTATCTCCTCCGCTCCGGCCCACGTTGCCTCGATTGTCCCACACAACTGCGGCCGCCGCTCCCCCGCCCCACCTGCACATGCCGGCGCTCTCCCCACGCCGCCCCGCCTACCCGACTCAGCCGCGCCGCCGCTCCCCTCTCCCTGGCGCCGCTACCTCTCCTCGGCGTTGTCGCCGGCTATCCCCGCGCCGCCGCCTCTCCCTTGCCCCGCTGCCACCTCCCCCAACCGTGCCTCCCTCCACGCGCCGCGCATACGTTCGGTATATTTTTAACATTTTATAATGTCGTAGCTGTGTCGTCAGTTGTTTTAACCAACGAGCTTAGTAGATATGTTTAATTAGCACATTTGCAATTAGTGAGTTAATACTGATGCCTTCTGTACGTGAAATGAATTGCATTTGTGTCGTTAACCAAGCCAGAGTCAAACCCATTGGGGCCGCAACATATTTTTGTAAAGAACTTGGACGGTGATTCGTTGTGTTCTATTACGAAAAGTGTTGCGGTCTCAAACTGTCCACGTTTTAGATAGCCCACAGATGTGCGTTAAAGTACGGTGCTCGTGGCATGGGAGTGTTCCCGCTCTCATGGCCGTTCGCTGTATGGGGGCATGATATCATGGGGCCATTTCCGCGGGCCACAGGAGGTTTCACCCATCTGTTCGTCGCTGCCGATAAGTTCACTAAGTGGGTTGAAGCCGTTCCGGTTCAGGCCATCACAGCGGCTGCAGCCATGAAGTTCATCCGTAGCATCTTCGTGCGCTTCGGAGTCGCCAACAGCATCATCACCAACAACGGCGCTCAGTTCAAGAGCTCTGACTTCCAGAATTAGTGCGAGAGCATGGGCACCAACCTCTGCTTTGCATCCGTTGGCCATCCCAGGAGCAACGGGGCAAGTGGAGCGCGCCAACGTCGAAGTGCTCAAGGGGCTCAAGACGAGGGCATTTGATCGGCTGCAGAAGTGCGGGAAGCGATGGGCCGAAGAAGTTCTATCTTTTTTGGCATGAAACCTCTGTTTACATGTCAATTCTTTGCTACAAAAGAAACCTCTGCAAATGATAGATAGCAATAGGCGTAAGTAAGTAGTACTATTTGTTGGTCCTTGTTCTTTGCCGTAAATGCTAGACGATTGGAAACTTGGAAGCATAGCACCGGCGCTTCTCTACGTAGAGGAGACTAATTTCTCTTCAGACTGGACATTGAGCAACTTGAGGTGAGTGCTACACGAACACGGTGACGTGCTGTCAGCGAGTGTGTCAGGTGTGCGCGCACCAGGGTGGAAGAACAGCTCGCCTAGGGGCTTTGTGAGGCATGCTCATAGATTCACAGGAGCAAACTAAAAGTAGAAACAAGCACTACTTGTCCACTTGCTGGATACATGCAATAGCTCAGGCTTTCAGGATCACAAGATGTCCGATCAACCTTAGCTTTGCATGCACTCAACATCTACCCAAAAAGACGACTAGTATCATCTCTTGCAGACTTTTGTCAGCGGAAAAAATGGTTTTTTATATGCATAGAAAATATTTTACAAAAAAATAGCCGGCTGTTTGGAGGTTAAGCATGCCAGTCGCCCGTTGCAACTCCATCTACCTTGTTGCACACACACCAGCTAGCCGTGCACTGCTGTACTAGCTACCTTCTCGGGCTAACAACATATGTTGCGACAGGCATGCATGTGCACGCTTAATTGCAAATGCAGCACTAGGCTATACGAGTAGTGTCGTGTCGTTGATCGCGGAGTTCGAGCTATCTGGCGTGCGTCATGAGTGGGCGGTGACGATGTGCAATTGCCAGGCCGCTCAAGTTCGACTCCTACGGTGGTACGCCCTACTCCTCGCATCCAGCACACCTCCCGTTCGTCCCCGCCTGTCCGTTCCGGCATGGCAATGGGTAGTCCTAAGAGCTCGCGTGCCAGAGAGTTCAACGTGGGAAGCAGTTGTGCATAGGGTGGTCCCCCTTCCACGTTCGAGTCGGGTGGCATTTTGCGGCCGGTTGCCCCGCCTCATGGCCGTTCGCGGTATGGGGGCTGGATATCTTGGAGCCATTTCCGCGGGCCACAAGAGGTTTCACCCATCTGTCCGTCGCTGCCGACAAGTTCACTAAGTGGGTTGAAGCTGTTCCGGTTCAGGCCATCACAGCGGCTGCAGCCGTGAACTTCATCCGTAGCATCTTCGTGCACTTCGTAGTCGCCAACCGCATCATCACTGACAACGGCGCTCAGTTCAAGAGCTCTGCCTTCCAGAATTAGTGTGAGAGCATGGGCACCAACCTCTGCTTTGCATCCATTGGCCATCCCAGGAGCAACGGGGCAAGTGGAGCGCACCAACGTCGAAGTGCTCAAGGGGCTCAAGACGAGGGCGTCTGATCGGCTGCAGAAGCGCGGGAAGCGATGGGCCGTAGAAGTTCTATCTTCTTTGGCATGAAACCTTATTTTACATGTCTATTCTTTGCTGCAAAAGAAACCGCTGCAAATGCTAGATAGCAATAGGCGTAAGTAAGTAGTCCTATATGTTGGTCCCTGTTCTCTGCCGTAAATGCTAGACGATTGGAAACTTGGAAGCATAGCATCGGCGCTTCTCTACGTAGAGGGGACTACTTTCTCTTTAGACTGGACATTGAGCGACTTGAGGGGAGTGCTACACCTACACGGTGACGTGCTGTCAGACGAGTGTGTCAGGTGTGCGAGCACCAGGGTGGATGAACAGCTCCCCTGGGGGCTTTCTGAGGCATGCTCATAGATTCACAGGAGCAAACTAAATGTAGAAACAAACACTACTTGTCCACCTGCTAGATACATGCAATAGCTCAGGCTTTCAGGATCACAAGATATCCGATCAACCTTAGCTTTGCATGCACTCAACATCTACCCAAAAAGACGACTAGTATCATTTCGTGCAGACTTTTGACTGCGGAAAAAAATGTTTTTTATATGCATAGAAAATATTTTACAAAAAAATAGACGGCCGTTTGGAGGTTAAGCACGCCAGTCGCCCGTTGCAACTCCATCTACCTTGTTGCGCACACACCAGCTAGCCGTGCACTGCTGTACTTGCTACCTTCTCGGGCTACCCATATGCGAGGCGACAGGCATGCAGGTGCACGCTTAATTGCAAATGCAGCACTAGGCTATACGAGTAGTGTCGTGTCGTTGGTCGCGGAGTTCGAGCTATCTGGCGTGCGTCATGCGTGGGCGGTGACGATGTGCAATTGTCAGGCCGCTCAAGTTCGACTCCTACGGTTGTACGCCCTACTCCTCGCATCCCGCACACCTCCCGTTCGTCCCCGCCTGTCCGTTCCGGCATGGCAATGGGTAGTCCTGAGAGCTCGCGTGCCAGAGAGTTCAACGTGGGAGGCAGTTGTGCACAGGGTGGTGCCCCTTCCACGTTCGAGTCGGGTGCCATTTTACGGCCGGTTGCCCCGCCTCATGGCCGTTCGCGGTATGGTGGCTGGATATCTTGGGGCCATTTCCACGGGCCACAGGAGGTTTCACCCATCTGTTCGTCGCTGCCGACAAGTTCACTAAGTGGGTTGAAGCCGTTCCAGTTCAGGCCATCACAGCGGCTGCAGCCGTGAAGTTCATCCGTAGCATCTTCGTGCGCTTCGAAGTCGCCAACCGCATCATCACCGACAACAGCGCTCAGTTCAAGAGCTCTGACTTCCTGAATTAGTGCGAGAGCATGGGCACAAACCTCTTCTTTGCATCTGTAGGCCATCCCTGGAGCAATGGGCAAGTGGAGCACGCAAACATCGAAGTGCTCGAGGGGCTCAAGACGAGGGCATTTGATCGGATGCAGAAGCGCGGGAAGCGATGGGCCGAAGAAGTTCTATCTTCTTTGGCATGAAACCTCTGTTTACATGTCTATTCTTTGCTGCAAAAGAAACCTTTGCAAATGCTATATAGCAGTAGGCGTAAGTAGTACTATATGTTGGTCCCTGTTCTGTGCCGTAAATGCTAGACGATTGGAAACTTGAAAGGATAGCACCGGCGCTTCTCTATGTAGAGGGGACTACTTTCTCTTCAGACTGGACATTGAGTGCTACACCTACATGGTGACGTGCTGTCAGATGAGTGTGTCAGGTGTGCGCGCACCAGGGTGGATGAACTGCTCGCCTGGGGCTTTCTGAGGCATGCTCATAGATTCACAGGAACAAACTAAAAGTAGAAACAAGCACTACTTGTCCACCTGCTAGATACATGCAATAGCTCAGGCTTTCTGGATCACAAGATATCCGATCAACCTTAACTTTGCATGCACTCAACATCTACCCAAAAAGACGACTAGTATAATTTCTTGCAGACTTTTGACTGCGGAAAAAAGGTTTTTTATATGCATAGAAAATATTTTACAAAAAAATAGCCGGCTGTTTGGAGGTTAAGCACGCCAGTCGCCCGTTGCAACTCCATCTACCTTTTGCACACACACCAGCTAGCCGTGCACTGCCGTACTAGCTACCTTCTCGGGCTACCCACATACGATGCGACAGGCATGCAGGTGCACGTTTAATTGCAAATGCAGCACTAGGCCATACGAGTAGTGTCGTGTCGTTGATAGCGGAGTTCGAGCTATCTAGCGTGCGTCATGCTTGGGCGGTGACGATATGCAATTGCCAGGCCGCTCAAGTTCGACTCCTACGGTGGTACGCCCTACTCCTCGCATCCCGCACCCCTCTCGTTCGTCCCCGCCTGTCCGTTCCGGCATGGCAATGGGTAGTCCTGAGAGCTCGCGTGCCAGAGAGTTCAACGTGGGAGGCAATTGTGCACAGGGTGGTCCCCCTTCCACGTTCGGGATAGGTGGCATTTTGCGGCCGGTTACCCCGCCTCATGGCCGTTCGCGGTATGCGGGCTGGATATCTTGGGGCCATTTCCGCGCGCCAGAGGAGGTTTCACCCATCTGTTCATCGCTGCCGACAAGTTCACGAAGTGGGTTGAAGTCGTTCCGGTTTAGGCCATCACAGCGGCTGCAGCCGTGAAGTTCATCCGTAGCATCTTCGTGCGGTTTGAAGTCACCAACCGCATCATCACCGACAATGGCGCTCAGTTCAAGAGCTCTGACTTCCAGAATTTGAGCGAGAGCATGGGCACAAACCTCTTCTTTGCATCCGTTGGCCATCCGAGGAGCAACGGGCAAGTGGAGCACGCCAACATCGAAGTGCTCAAGGGGCTCAAGACGAGGGCATTTGATCGGCTGCAGAAGCGCGGGAAGCGATGGGCCGAAGAAGTTCTATCTTCTTTGGCATGAAACCTCTGTTTACATGTCTATTCTTTGCTACAAAAGAAACCCCTGCAAATGCTAGATAGCAATAGGCGTAAGTAGTACTATATGTTGGTCCTTGTTCTCTACCATAAATGCTAGACGATTGGAAACTTGGAAGCATAGCACCGGCGCTTCTCTACGTAGAGGGGACTACTTTCTCTTCAGACTGGACATTGAGCGACTTGAGGGAGTGCTACACCTACACGGTGACGTGCTATCAGACGAGTGTGTCAGGTGTGCGCGCACCAGGGTGGATGAACAGCTTGCCTGGGGCTTTCTGAGGCATGCTCATAGATTCACAGGAGCAAACTAAAAGTAGAAACAAGCACTACTTGTCCACCTGCTAGATACATGCAATACCTCAGGCTTTCAGGATCACAAGATATCCGATAAACCTTAGCTTTGCATGCACTCAACATCTA
This sequence comes from Raddia distichophylla, assembly GCA_005191435.1. NCBI lineage: Eukaryota > Viridiplantae > Streptophyta > Magnoliopsida > Poales > Poaceae > Raddia > Raddia distichophylla. The sequence goes on along the minus strand of SPJY01010914.1, from coordinate 830,117 downwards.
CCCAAAAAGATGACTAGTATCATTTCTTGCAGACTTTTGACTACGGAAAAAATGGTTTTTTATATGCATAGAAAATATTTTACAAAAAATAGCCGGCTGTTTGGAGGTTAAGCACGCCAGTCGCCCGTTGCAACTCCATCTACCTTGTTGCACACACACTAGCTAGCCATGCACTGCTGTACTAGCTACCTTCTCGGGCTACCCACATAAGAGGCGACAGGCATGCGGGTGCACGCTTAATTGCAAATGCAGCACTAGGCTATACGAGTAGTGTCGTGTCGTTGATCGCGGAGTCCGAGTTATCTGGCGTGCGTCATGCGTGGGTGGTGACGATGTGCAATTGCCAGGCCGCTCAAGTTCGACTCCTACGATGGTACGCCCTACTCCTCGCATCCCGCACCCATCCCGTTCGTCCCCGCCTGTCCGTTCCGGCATGGCAATGGGTAGTCCTGAGAGCTCGCGTGCCAGAGAGTTCAACGTGGGAGGCAGTTGAGCACAGGGTGGTCCCCCTTCCACGTTCGAGACGGGTGGCATTTTGCGGCCGGTTGCCCCGCCTTCCCCCGATGTCATGGTTGCGGTCACCGTGCCTCCTACGGGCGTGTGGCCTCCCAGCTTTCAGCCAGCCTTCGCGCCGTTCCCAGTCACCACGTACCCAGGGAACATCTTTTGGACTGGCGCAACAACGTACCTAGTCTCGAGTGGACACCATGGGGGGGGGGGGGGGGGATTCTAACGTTGGGCAGGGAGGCCCACAGGCTTCCAGCAGGGAGCCGTCGTAGCGGGTACGTTAGTTCATTAAACTCTTAACATATGCAATTGTCAAGCAGTTACTACAAAACTTAACTTGGTTGACCACTTTGATAGGTGGGACTTTGCAGAACCAGCTCTCCGGCTATCAGCACCCGGGAGCCTTTCAGCACCACCTCTCCGCCCTTCAGCACCCAGCAGGTAGATGCATTTATTATACTCTCCATATAGGCACAATAAGTACATCTTTTACGTTATTTAACATGTTATTATGTTCGATAGGGTCGGCGGCACAAGGGACTCACACCTTGCCCAACCCCGACGACGACTTCGACGACGAGGACCTGCAGGGGGCAGGCGAGCTTTCAGTCGTTGCTTGCTATTGCTGGTTACCCTGGTGGGTCATCCCAGGGAAATGATGGCACCCCACAGGATGACCAGCCGGGAATGCACGTGGATGGTGGATGCCCGCGTCGTGAGACGCACCCACCTGAGCGTTTTAGCCCATTGGGTCATAGGCAACCCGGGCCCATCAAAAGGGGTCGTCATTAGTTTGCCGTAGGTTGTGCTGTAAGACTTTATATATCTCTATTAACACTTTATGTATCTCTATTAACACTTTGTTGCTTTCCGGTCAAAACGGTTGTTATTTAAGCACAATATTTCGAACGATAAATCACATAGTACATTACATGAAAAGTAGTACCAATGGCACCCTCGGGTAGAGCGGCTTTCAATCCCAAGCCCTTTCTCTCTCTGTCAATGCAAACAGTCCCCGAAAGCCACCAGTCCCACTCTCTCTCCATCGGTGGACACTGCTGCTGAAAGCGACGTGACCCTGCATGCACATTACATTATTGCCATGTCTCTGACATAAATCATCAATCCATAATGCACCATGAAAAGTAGTGTCATATGCGCCTGGGGGAACGTCGTATCCTCCAACACTTTGTTAAAAAAGGTCAGTTCTTCCTATTCTCTCACAGTTTTACTTGAGAAAATAGTTTGGATGCGGGAGGGTTTATATAGGCCCACCAAGCTAGCAGTTTTGCAAAAATGACGTGACAGCACGAGGAAACACAAGTTGGAAACCACTGTTTCAGAAAGCGATGTGACAACACGAGAAGGCAAAAGCTGCGCGCACAGTGTTTCTGAAAGCGATGTGGCAACACGACGAGGTAAAAGTGCCTGCTCGCCCACGCGCTATCAGGAATCTGAGGCTATTTTCCTTTAAATGAGGCACCCGGTGCCCATCCCTCTCGCACCATCACCCGTAGCAGCTATCTCACTTTCAAACACTTGTCCCTATCACTGGCACTGTATTTTCAGTTGCTTGTGAGGTAACCTTTTCTTTTTTAATCCGTTTAATGTGGACATTCGGTTTAACTCAATTAGAATTTTACATATGTGAATATACTTTCTAATTTTATTATATTCACACTTCTTAAATATATGTTGTATGTGTTTTATCGTCCTCTTTATATATAGTAGATGGACAGTGTGTATACTACTACTCGTCCATTTGTGTCACCTAGATGGTGGCTTTCATACAGCCCAGGGGTTCAAGCATACTTACCCTCTGAAGATTTGTCGGTCTTATCGAGATCTCACTACAACACAAATCCTACGATGATTGAGTTCTATAGAGGATGGCCGAAGTGCCTCCACGTGGTGGACACGGTCATGCAGATTTTGATCGTGTTGTAGATTGTACGGGATGTAGATTTTACCGATGTGCCACGTTTGAGGTGCATATATGATCAGAGTTAATCTTATTACGTTAAAAGAAGGTTATTGAGAGTATACTTTACTTTTCGCAGATACAGGATTGTGGCTTCATAAAATGGATGGACGATCCGTACCCTATGGCTGCATCGACGTATATAGACTGTCTGCACAGAAGAATAAAATAGTTAGGGCACCGAGTAAATAGTCTATTGAGTGCACAACAGACAAAGTGGCAGCGAAGACAAGCATGTCTTGACCCACAATATGAGGTGAACCCCCATGTACGAATTTTACATGCCTTTCTGGCTGTCACTATCTCGATAATCCGAACGAACTAGTGCGCTACAGAAGAAGAAAATTTCAGAGGGAGTACGGACACCTCGAAGACCCAGACTTCGAACAAAACCATTCATGCAGTACTCGATGGTGCATTTGTCTATGTCATTTATCAAATCAAACGCCTTAAAATTAACGTGTACTTGTATTCCGACCACAGTCATCAAAAAAGAATGCTCACTTTACCTTGTGCTATCATGTCAACATTCACCGGCAAAGTCTATGGTTTTAGAGAAACGGTGATTAAATAACTAAACCTACATGCCTTTGGACTTTGGAGTTTAAAACATAGTTGTGCTACACGATAATCATTCTACTGGGTGCTGCGGGGGTATTTCCCCTTTGCAAATGCGCTAGGTCCTGCTTTCCTGGCTCTGGCAGCCCTCGCACTTTCTGGCACGGTCTGCCTTACGCTCATTTAACTACCGCTCCATGTCAGCCTCGAGCCTTGCCTAAAACTCTTCTCTCGAACGCTTGTTTTTTTTCTTTCGTCAAGGCATCTTGCCACAGTTCCTTGGCCCTGACCCTACGCCTCCTAGTGCATCTGCCGTTCCTTTTCGGGAGTCTGCTCCGCGTCCAAATATTGCACAAACTCGCACAATAGATGCTAATAAGATTGAGGTTTGCATTTGCGTGTATATGTTCGTTAGGGAATAAATAAGTAAGAAGTGACTTACAGGGTACATTCCCTTCCTTTCCATCTCGTTTGTTTGGTCAAACACATAGTGATGGGAGACGGGGTCCCGATCTTCTGACAGGTAGGATAAACTTTATTGGCGGAGAACTCGACGTTGACGATCCGGCTTCTAATCAGAACAGATCTATGCATGCAATCGCTACACCGCTGTCTCCATTAGCTATCAGCCACGCCAAGACGCGGTTGACCTCACCATGAAGGTTAATTCCTGTAAGCCAATCAAGAACACAAGAAAGAAGGTAGTAGATGCAACCTCAAATTACAGATTACCAATTAAGCACACGAGTTGGGGTTCCGCAAACCGATAAAAGGCGAAGCTGCAACGATCAAACATTCTAAGCAAAACCCAAGTCTAAACTAGCGACGGCTACTAAATTTATAGCGACTGCTAGAGTTTGAGGCGCAGCCCTTGGAGGTACATAGGCCATGGGCCAAAAGTGGAGCGTTACAGCACCCGACAGATTTACCCCGAATCTTCGCCGAGTCATCTGGCCGGACGGCTTCAACCTCAAAGGTATCGACAAGTTCGATGGTGAGAGGGATCCAAAAAACTAGCTACAGGTTTACGCCATGGCAGTCAGCGTTGCAGGAGGCGATCAGAACGTAATAGCGAACTATTTGCCAGTCGCTCTGACTCCAAATAGCCAAACATGTCTAACGGGACTCTCAGAGAACTTTATGAAGTCTTGGAACGACCTTCAAAAGAAGGTTATCGCCAACTTCCAAGGGACCTATGAAAGGCCCGCCGGAAGATGGGAGATCGGACAGCTACATCGCCGGAAGAGCGAGACTCTCCGCGAGTTCATTAAGCGCTTCACCAAAAAGAAGAATGAGATCCGAGACGTTTCAGAGCAAATTATCAACGATGCCTTCTTCACCGGATGTAAGTCCGAGGAGTTGATCAGGAAGATGACTCGGAAACCCCGCGAACTCTCAAAGCCATGTTCACGATGACAGACCAAGAAGCCAACGCTGAAGAGTCCATCCTGAATCATCGAGGCGGCCATGACGGAGGCTCCAAGAAGAAGACTAACGATGAGCAGGGCAAGCCAAAGGATAAGAACCGCAAGGGGGACGAGATGATCGCAAACGTGGAGCGCAATAACAGATTTACTGAGCCATTTGCAGTTTCACATTCCGAATTAGTTCATGCTTTGCACATGCATGGCTTAATCTTTAAGACAAGCATATGACTACTAGTAGGATCAACTAGGTAGCACGTCCTCCTCGACTAGTCGACGCCGGCAGTGGTGCGTGGTACGTCCATGGTCGAGCCGGCTGTCGTGGATCAAAACAGCCATCGTTGGGTACGCGGCGCATAAGGACTACGACCCTATAGCGTGAGCAGCATCCAAGACCAAGATTCGAACGGTAGCATTCCCTAGGCGTATACTCTCCAACTCTATGGCCGATTTCCGTGAGGCAAGGCACCGATCGACGTACTACCACCGCGGGACGCCCTAGGGACGACCACGTTGAGGCAGCTTGTGTGAGAAACCTTCTTCCACCGTACGGGTATCAATATGCAAGCACTTTAGACCAAGGCAGCAACTACTAGACGCACATGTGAATGGACGTGGTGATGGTAGTCGGCCACGCATCGGCGAGGGTCCTGCCAGCACAAACAGATCCAAAACAACTCATTCACTCCGTAGCCGCAACGGTCATGCCATCCTAGCATCCCTCCGTGGCGAAACACGATGGGTCTGCGACAAGACAGCAACCAAAGGCCCACACCATGAGGAAATAAGTCACAAATCAAACTTTGTCGAACCAACGCTTTGGCAAGTCCAGGCCAAGACGCCAATCACAATTTTTCCAGACCGAAAAGGCCGTTTTCACGTGTTTCGTTCCTGTTTTCGGTCTGTTTCTGGCCAGTTCGACACCACCCGTGCAGCCTACCCCCAATCCATCTTTCCTCATATTTGCGTTGTAGACCCCCTTTTTACATCCCACCCCCAGGTTTTCCAAGAAAATACGTAAAGACTCTTGCTCTTTACCTTTTCACCCCAAGGTTTCCCATATTCCTGTTCGGACCCTCACCATCCCGGACTAGTCAAAAGAAAAGAAAGAACGAAAGCATGTCATCTGTACAGGCTAACACACATAGATTCGCCATGAGTGGTACGCAACACAGGTACGTATTTAGATTTTAGATGCATAAATCATCCAAGCAGTACATATTGCCTTCTCCGCGTGCAGTGTCAACCGGGCTTTCACAAAAGACCTCTTCATCTACGTTAATCTGGGTGAGACAATATCTTTTACCTACAGAAATCCCAAAAGGTTAACAACGCATGCCCATCAATGATCATCAACAAGCCCACTAGTCAGAATCCTGGAAGAGGCGCCTGCGCTTGTGTCTCACCGGCCTTGACCCCGAGGCTGAGAAGATTAGCTCTTCACCGTCCACAACAATCACTTTCATGATCTAGAAATAATGCAAAACAGACATATCAGATGGAATTACAAGAGTCTACGACTAAGAATGGATTGTGTAAGATATTGCCTAGATTGGCTACAAAATGGCTTGAGTACGCAAGGTTTATATTATAGATTGTCGCATATAATATAAACCTTGCATTCCAAAGGGTGCTCCAACGTTGTTGGATTAGGCAAATTACCTTCCAAAGGGTGCTCTGGCAGAGTTATGTCCGCTGAACCGCCTTCCAAAGGGTTCTGTGCTGTTGTCCTTGACTCAGTTGTGTCATGTTTAGCTTCCTCAAACAACGCAAGAAGCACAACCCGCATTTTCTTTCTTAATTGAGAAGCCTCTTCAAGTTGGAACCATCCTTGGCCAAACTAACAGAAATAGGACACACAATTCCGCATTTATCTTTCGCATGAATTGCTATAAATTACTTGGGTGCTTTAATGGATGAATTAGGTTACTAGTGCGTGTCGTTTAAATTGCTTCCGCTTGATAGGGCATTAGAACCTAGGATTGGGTCACTCTTAACCTTATTGCTTAATCAAGTATAACCTAAAAGAAATTAAAAATTGCCTATTCACCCCCCTCTAGGCCATAGAGATCCTTTCAGGGGCCACCTGAACGCTTTGAAGTGCAGGATATAATCGACTGGCATGACAATCTAGAGAAGAAGGGGTACGACGCAAACTATGGTAAGTAGCATCGTTGAACTAATAAGTGCAGCATTTACAACTTTCCTTATGCAACAGATATGTGAGGCAGTTGTGAACACAAATTAGGACATCTCACAAAAGACTAGAGATAACAAAAAATGCTCAAGAGGACTGAGCTTTGATATGTAATTGGCCAGACATGAACCTCGACGAGAATGGGTCGAAACCTAGGCCAAAGTACTGCCTTACGCGTGGGCAAATAAGGTAGATTTTACTTTGGATTAAGGAAAAGGTTAAATTTCCAGATGGTTATGCGGCGAGCATTCCTCACGTCGACAGCAAGCCTCCTCTTCCGCCCGTGCCCAGCTGGAAGCCCAGAATAAACTTATCGCAGAGATGCAACAACAGTGGGTAGTGGACAAGCAGCAGTGGTAGGCGGAGCGAGAGGACAACAACAGGCGGATGTAGGCCATCAAGGATCAGAACCTCTTCATGATGCAGCATATGCACAGATAATTATGATCGTATATGTAGCCAGGTTGTCCTTAATAGTTTCAGACGCTAACATATCATATCCGCAGATGTTACAGGGGGCGGGGACTTCCGGCCAGCCGCAAGTCGTCTTCACGCAAACGCCGGGGGCCCCGACGACACAGGCCAACACTCTTCCCTCGTTTGTGCCGCCAAGCTTGTTTCCCGTGCTCCAATTTGGTTCTTCACATGTGGCTTCTCCAGGGGTAAAGCTTTTCTCCAGTTTACACAACATTTTCAAATAAGAACACAAATGCATAAAATTTTTTAAAATTGCGGTTTCCTCTAATCTTGCAGGTGTCTGGCTAAGCGGCGTTAGCGGCTGCGACGAATGCTCCGCAGGGAGGTGATTCTAGTGCCACAAGATTAGTCGAGTAGCAATTCGTCGAGGACATGTTTGCCGATCCATTCCCAGGTTCGCATTCATAAATGTGGTTAAACCATGAACTTGTGGGTTTTGTACATGTAATGTGAACTTGTGGGTTAGACGATGCACTCGGTGATGCATATAATGTGAATTTTTGCACAATGTGTGTATTGATGTTGCACTTTTGTTTATATGTTGTCATTTTCGTGTGTAATTGATTGAGACATATATCGGTGGATGCGAATGTGGTCGCTTCTAGAAATATATATATTGTGATTGTTATGTGGAATTAGGTATGTAAAACTGTGGGAATACAGTTTTTTTGCAGGTTGAAATTGAGTTTTTTGATTAATTTACAGCAAGTTTTATTGCTGGAACACTGAACATAGAAAGGCTGGAGGATGTCAATAACTCCACCATTCAGGAGAGGGAACATGCATACTTAAAAGAGGATTCACTTATTTTGAATTAACCAACACCATCAATGTCCGCAGCCTCAATAAAGGCAGACCACAAAAGTCCAGCAATGGGCATGCCAAAAGTAGCGCAGGTTTTTCATTTTCTCTGCGGACAAACGTTTTCTGTCCGCAAAGCTTCTAGTATTGTCGGTGGCATATGTGGAGGCCGTCCATAAAGGAGCAATGTTGGTGGCGCAACAGAACGCCGTCCATAAAAATGGAGCAATGTGGACGGCATAACTAAAGGTTGCCCACATAGATGGAACAAAGATTTGCAACGTTGCACCCTCAACTTGTCCACGGGACCCACACGGCAAAGCGCCGTCACCGTGCCCGTGCCGTCAGGGTGTGGTTTTGTGGGCGGCCAAAACATGGGCCGTTGACACAGATCTTCCATAGGCGCTCGGCCCAAGAGGCGGCTAAGTAATTGGTCTTGTGTATTGCCGCCTACAAAACTAACTTGTGTCGTCGACTCATTGTCGACGAACTTTTGTCGTCAACTAGCTGACGACATAACGTTTTGTCGTCGGTATTTGTTGTTATGTTGTCGGCTTTGGCCGCCAACCCAAATCTAGTTTCCTATTAGTGACATCACCGTTTCTCTAAAACTTCTGGTCTTCACTTCCTTAGCCGTCAAGCTTGACACACGACCAATTCCCCTTGAACCGTTATTGCTTGCACACTTGAATCCTGCAACGCCAATCACCCTCGTCTATATCTCTAGACCGAGTTTGATAAACCCACACAAACCTTGATCCACTTCACTAACACTAAATCACTTTGGTCACTTGTGCACATGAGACAAAGCATACCATTTCTCTTGAAACAAGTGTATTTCAACTTGATCCACATTAGTTCATAAACATCTATGGTGCATAAAACCATCATGAAATTGATATTAAGCACATAGAAAATCAAAGGATTCCATAAATCCAATGCAAAGGACATGAGCAACTTTAATACACTGCACAACAGTGACACAAAACATTCTTCATAACTTTAAGTTGCTCAAATGAAAACATTGTCAACACAAAATAGATGCATCTCCAAATTTTCTAAAAGGAACACTTTATTTTTTGTTCACGAGATGGTCTTCAAAAACTAAGATTCCCATGAGCTATCATAGGGTTACATGGCCAGACCAAAATGGTCTGGCTACATACTTAGAGGTGGTGGTCCGGCCGCCCAAATCATCACAAGGTCTCGAAAGGGGTGAATAGGGGTCTGATCAAATCAGATGATGGATGAGCTATATCCGTACTCATATTGTTTTTTGAATCCAGATAGATATACGGATAGCGTGGATACAGAGATTGAATATGGATTGGATCAAATACGATTGTGGATACCGATAAGAACATTTAAACCACATAAATTTTATACCCCAAAACCAGTAGAAAACATAAATAACTCAAATAATTAATAATTAAAACAAAATATTACAATTTACACTTATATGTATGCTATGGACCTAAATGATTAGGCTGGTGAATTATGAGTTTGTTGACTCTATGGGTTTAAATAGCTAAATCTCACCTTTAAAATTAATATTGGCCTATTGGGTCTTTCTATTGGGCTGGTGAACTGAGATCCAAATTTGAACATTATTGAATATTTGAATCCGTATCCAAATCCATTGGGATCGTCATCCCATATTTGTTTACAAATATCTGGATCCAAACCCGTATTCAAAAGTATCTGAAGATATATGAATCCCACTATGGAAAACGACTACAAAATCAAGGGCCCGTGTACCTTTCGATGGCCACCAAAAACTGTCGAGTGGACTAGAGTAGCCTCAACAGCTAAAAGTTGTTATAGAGTGTAATACTTCCCCTGACGGTTCCAGCCTCACCCATTGAGCTACTTCCACGTGCCGCTCCCCCGCAAGTCTGGAAAGCAACATCGTTAGCTAGTCTCGATGACCAGACGTTAGACGGTCGAGTGTAGCCTTTGCAGTCCGTTGGCCGCACCTCTCTGTGATGGCGTACTCTCGATGACTTCAATCGAAACCATCAAGACTAACGTGGCGGAGGTGTGAACTCAAACGTGCGACCATATAAGTGAGTATTGCGCTACGCTCCACTGTGCCATTTGAATTTAGTCACCTTAACACAGCAAGCAAACGTTTTTGTGGCTCAGGACAACTATAGGGTATCTTGGAGTTAGTACCTTGCAGTTCCTCTCTTATCTCTTTTGACTTTTTTTCAGGACCATCGAGAGTATGGAATTTCAGACCAGTTTTTAATGCATTTTTTTGAGGGGGGGATTGAAAAATATATTATTAATTTTTATGTTGAATAATTTGATTTAAAAATTGGCTTTTCATATTTATTATGAAATGTGTGCTATGTAAGGATTATTAAGTAACTTTTCGTAAAATAGTTTTAGAAACTTTCAAAATGTTTGAAGAACACACAATACGTGCTTGAGTTGTATGAACGAAAGTGTTGCAACAGATTTATGTAACCTTATTTTGCGTGTCCTGAATTAATGGACAAATTAGTATTATTGTTTCAATGTAATTAATAATAGTTAAAATTTTTAAGAAAACATTTAAAAATATGAAAATGTCATGTTGACAATGTTTATAGGATCTTGTGGGATCATAACATTAAATATTTCTCAATAGTTCATTTAGTTAAATTAATTTTACTATGATAGCCATGTTCCTAACGGTATCTCCAAAACATGACTCACAGATTCTTAGAAAAAATCCACTCATTTTGGGGTCATCACATCGGAAGCTCAAAAAAATTATAATTTTTCATACATAAGATGTTAATATTGGTATTATTTTATTTTTAACAATTGAAAGAAAGTGTGTTTCATCAAAAAGCTTTATAGGGTTATAGGGTTAAACCCTCAAGATATATATCTCCTGACGGCTCCCTTCTGAACCATTGAAAGAGATGCTCTATCTCAAAGATATTCAATGGAATCCTCGAATACTCTTCTCTCTCTCTCTCTCTCTCTCTCTCTCTCTCTCTCTGTGTGTGTTTGTGTGAACAAGAATTTAGCTATCAAGAGACATTGGCATCTCTCTCCACGGTCTTACTAGTGCCATTGAGAGAGAGGTGCCAATCCGCATCGTTGTGAGTGGCCCCACTAGGTTTTCTCTCGACCGGCTAAAGCGAGCCGTAGAGACAAGTAGTGGCTCTCGCTCGACATTCTCCATATGGTCATCGAGAGAAAAGCCATCCAACCCTAAACAACGGCAGCGCTACCGTTCAAGACGGTCCAAAGAACTTGTCTCAACAACCCAACCATCGAGATTACGATTCTCTCTCGGCGGAGCGGTCTCGATAGCTAGGCTCAATGGCTGGTCGTCGAAACTGATTTCTCTTGACGGCTTTCCTTTTAATGTTGACGGTTCGGATCATTGAGTTTGCTTCCGTTTTCCATAGTGTCCGAATTTGGTCGGTTCGGATAGAAAAATATTCTATCCGTTTTCACCCTTAGGCCTAAGATCCGGACGTCTGGTTGCATAACCAATGAGCCCTGAACGTGCAACGTTGTGGACCTCAGTATTGTTGGCGATCCGGCCGGTCTTGACCGTGTCTCGGTCCGGCGGTATGTATGGGCCATGTTCTGCATGTCGTTGTGTTTGCGTATTACTGTAGTAAATTTAATAGCCTTCGAAAAGAGGTCAAAAGAATAAAAAAAAACAACTAAAAATTGTTTTATCATCTTTGGGAGGACTAATAAAAGGCACAAAAAATCGTTACAAATTATCACAACATATAGGCTATATAAAAATAAAAAAATTGGTTACAGTAATAAGCAACAGCACATATAGCTGAAATAAACAAGGCCTACGTCGATGCTCCACTTCGGCGTTTTTTTTTAAGTCGTACGCCCACCAGATTGGGCGGTGGTCCTATGACCCAGATTGCCCCGGTGTGGCAAAATTAAAGCAGCCCCTTTTCTTAAGACATTAATCCAACAACAAACTAAACCACTTTAACAAATGTTGATAAATATTCATCACAGCATAGTCTCACACAAGCAATGTATCGTATAAACCACCTTGCTAATTGCATTTGCGTATGTTTATAAATTCTTCCTGAAGATAACCATTAATGTACCTGAGCAGATGTACTTATTAGCTAAGTCGATCGAGTCTATATTGTATATATACACATAGTAGTATATGCATGGTACGAAGAACATGAATGCGCAAATGTGCCTAGGACGGTGGAGATTTGGAGATGCATTTGTAATTTGTAATGGGCAGGCCACGGTCAGTTGATCGACTATTGGCCTATTTGATTAAGCTTATTTTAGATTAAATAGTCAACTTTTCAATCAATCTAATTCAAACTAAATCAAATAGAGCAATGTGGGAATACATATGGACTATATATTAGAAGCAATTCAATGCACTCGATCCTTTGCCGTATATGCAGTATGCATGCATGTCTACCTATTTTTTGATTTTAAAGTTTATATCGAACGCCAAACATATAAACATGGAAACATAATAAATGGTGTCTTTTAGAATATCCCCAACAGTCTCTCTATACCACTCTCTAAAACACTATTCACAGTCTAATAAATAGTGTTTTAGAGGGTGTGTACAGAGAGGTTATTGGGGATGCTCTTAGATTCAAAGGAATTCCACATGGAAAATGGAGGAATTACCATCCCTAGGACTTGAAAAAATTATTCCTATGGACTATGGAGATATTTGGTTGATAGCTAGCTATACATGATATATAGAATGCGCTCTCTTTTTTTCATTCTTGAATAATTCCAAAGCAACTTCAATTCTGATATCTTCCTCTGTCTATTCTAGTATTCTTTATCAACTTCATTAATTAGTCTTTAATTTCTTTATCAACTTCATTAATTGGCACTCGTGGGGGAGTTGCCCTTCTCTGGGACAATGATCGTCTGATGCTCTCCCAGCCACAGTATGGTCGGTTCACGATCTCCGCAACTGTAGATGTAAACCATACCACCACCCGATTCCGATTGACAACGCTATATGGCCCGACGGCAGATTTCGATAAGGAAGAGTTCCTCCAGGAACTATCCCAGTTGCAGCCGCAGTCAGGCACTCCATGGTTACTCTTAGGGGATTTCAACTTGATTTTAGCGGCCACCGACAAGAGCAACCCAAATGTCAACTACAACTTGATCGGTCGGTTTCGCCGGTTGGTGGACCAATGTGCTCTCAAGGATATCCCCCTCGGTGGCCGAAGCTTTACTTGGAGTAATGGTCGGGCAGATCCTACCTTGGTTAGATTAGACCGTGCACTCTGTAATGCAAAATGGGAACTCCTATTTCCTAACTACAGGCTGTCAGCTCTCTCCTCCTCTTTCTCCGACCACTGCCCGCTTCTTTTAGGCCCAGGCGCCCAGGTATCCTTGCCTAGGCGCTTTCGCTTCGAAAATCATTGGACTAAGCTGCAAGGGTTCCATCAAGTAGTAGCTCAGGCCTGGACGGAATGCCACCACCTTGATCCGTTGCTTTCCTTGCACTTGAAACTTTCGAGGACCGCACGAAGGCTAACCACCTGGAGCAGGGGTATCTCCAGCCGTTTCAAAGACCACTTGGTTATCTCCAATGAATTGATCCTTAGACTGAACCACGCCCAAGAGAAAAGGCCACTCCTTGATTACGAGCAGGCCTTCCACAGAAAACTAAAAATGAAAGTGCTAGGGTTGGTGGCTATTGAACGCTCTAGGGCTAAACAACAGGCAAGGGTGCGGTGGCTTAAGGAGGGGGATGCGAACACTAAATATTTCCACATTAGGGCAAATGGCCGCAAGAGGAAAAACTTCATTTCTCATTTATGCACGCCGGAGGGGACGGCGATAAGCCATGAGGATAAACAAGGGGTGCTGGTACATCATTTTTCCCAGTTGCTGGGCGAATCAGCCCCGCCGAGTAGAAAATTTAATTGGCCAATCCTTAATATGCCACTTGTCGATTGCACCCCCCTAGATGCTGACGTACAACTGGACGAGGTCTGGGAGGCGATCACTCGATCGCCGAGAGATAAGGCGCCGGGCCCAGATGGTTTCACTGGTTCTTTCTACTGAACCTGCTGGGATATCATCAAAAATGACGTGCATAGAGCCGTCCAGAGTTTACTCTCTTTGCGGGGAATGCACCTTCCCAAACTAAATAGGGCGGACATTGTTCTTCTTCCCAAGAACAAGGAGGGGGATCTTACCCTTATCAGTAACTACAGGCCTATCAGCTTAGTCCACTCCGTAGCAAAACTTTTCACCAAGATTCACGCAATCCGCCTTGGGAGTACCCTCGGTCATGTCATCTCTGAGTCACAGAGCGCCTTCCTTAAAGGCCGGTCGATCCATGATAACTTCATCCAGGTGCAGTCCCTCGTTCGTAGATTGCATCGGCGTAAAACTCCGTGCCTCATGTTCAAATTAGACATTGCACGAGCTTTCGACTCTGTTTCCTAGCAATACCTCCTAGACCTGTTACGAGCCAGGGGATTCAGTGACAAGTGGAGAAACTGGTTGTCCTTGCTCCTTGCCTCGTCAACCTCGTCAGTGCTTCTCAATGGTCAATCGGGACCAAGCTTCACCCACAGGAGGGGATTGAGACAGGGAAACCCGCTCTCCCCGTACCTGTTTATTCTTGCAATTGACACCCTTCACTACGTTCTCAACAAGGCCGTGCCCATCTGCTGCTCTTCGGTAGATCTAGCTCATATACTGTGAAATTTCCCCGGCAAAGTGGAGACCTTCCCGGTGCGTTACTTGGGCCTTCCTCCACATGTGCGGAAAGTGCGTCGTTCGGATATCCAACCGATCCTCGACAGGGCAGCTTCACGTCTTGCGGGGTGGAAATCAAGCCTGCTTTCAGTTGGCGGCCGCCATATCTTGGTCAACTCTGTGTTGAGTTGGCTGCCCATCTACATGCTCACGGCCATGCAGGTTCCTGATGTTACACTAGAATATTGACAAAAAAAAATGATTGTCACTTATAGGAAGATGCCAATAAAGAAAACATCCACCATCATCAATCGATGGAAAATAGTCAAGATCGCTTAGAAGAGAATGATTTCACCGGAAGTTACATGCAACTATTGATGGTAAATACTAATTTCTTAGTATATTCATGTTTTCTTATTTTCTTGGAAATACTAATCACAATAATTCATTCTCATGTAGGAAGGGTCCAATAATGATGATCACTTGTGAGGTGCTAGTTGGGTTGAAGTGCTAGACAGAATCTTTTGGCACTGTCCAGTTCAGTGTGGTTTTGTAGTTACTAGTACTATGTTTGAATCAAAATTTCGTCCGAATTACTACATTTTTAGACTTTCTATTTGTGCTAAAAGATCCATAATACTGTTGAAAATCCATTTTACCTATATTTGTGCTCTTGTGCATCCTAAATGATCATTTCATGACCTAATTTGAAGTGTTCAGTTTCAGATTTTTCTGCAACCTGTATGTTTGTGTTTCAGTCTGAAGAAAAACGTTTCAATTATGGCTCTTATGGACCATTGGATGGAGATCCAATAGCCGAAATTCATGTTCTCTTGTGTTAAAGCAGCCGTGGGCCAGCCCACTTTGGCTCGCTGTGCAAGGGAGGCAGCGTGCGGCTCGCTGCTTGGACAGAGGCGCGCGGCCCATTTGCTTGGCGCGAGGCCCATATCGCCTGCCAGCTCGTCCGCTGCACTGCGCTCGGCTCGTCTTGGCTGCTGCATGCGCGCGCGTGAGGAGCGTTTGCTCGCTGGTTGAATGTGCTCGCGGCAGTTCAAAAGGCACGGTGCCTTTTGACCCCGAAAGGCAGAGGATCCGGATCGGAGAATCGGAGAAATTGACCCCCTCTAGAGGCGGCAACCTCAAATTCCCTGCCCACTCTTCCTCCCTCTCGAACTAATTGCATCCCCATGCCTTGTAGAGCTCTATTGACCATTTCCACCATGGCCGACCGAAAATCAACCTCTCCGCTTAAACCGAAGCCTTGCCAAGTGATTTACAAATTCCATTCAACCTAAGCCTTCTAATGATGCCCTCACGCAGTCACCAAATGCTTGTGGCCCACAAATTCGTGTGGCCGCGGACGCTGACTCCCCTAATTCGGTCGCCGTCTCCTTTCACTGAACAACCTCCACTCCACCTCGGCTTTCTTGTCATGCAAGGTAGCATCTGAGTTTCCCCTAGATGCTCTCCATGCCTCGTGCTAAGCCATAGCAAGGTACCGGCCACTATGCGCTCACCAGCACAACGCCACATGGCGAGCACCATCGCTCCCATTGCCAATGCTCATTGCATTGAGCCGGTGATGCTGTTGGATTCGGTATAGCACGATAGCTTGGGCTTCGCATGGCCACTGCGCTGAAATGCGCCCTAGCGCCATAGCGCCGAACTCCAACAAGCCCACACGGTGGCAGCGGGAGATTTTAGAAGACCTATGCGCCCAATGTGGGACTTTTGATAGGCGGGCCTATGAGAATTAGGAACGTAGTTAGCCGTGCCGTGGAGTGAGTAGATGACAGGTGGGCCAATGACATGTGGGCCTTACAATAAAGCACACGGGTTAAGGGGGTCTTCAAGATAAGAGATTGATGGGTGGGCCATGGCCCCACCTATCAATAGGTGGACACACAATGTTGAAAGGCGCTTTTGCAATAAAGGTGGTGTAAGCCAAAAAGTGCGCGTTTGACCCGTTGCGGTTGAGGTTGCCACCATGGGGCAACCCAACAAGCGTGTTGAGGTTGAACGCTAGAACTGGCCCATTTGCGTATTAAAATTTCGTATTTATTTAATTTAAGCAACAATATGTAACAATGGATTAATAAAAATAACCCAGTTCAAAAATTTTGAGAATTTTCAGTAAGTGTATAAAAAAGTCTCAGTGGATGGAAAATATTAAGTAATATTTTCACCACATTAATAAATAAGAAAATTCATAAATTCATATTCGACATTATTCGTGTATATATCCGACAATATCCATGTTTGTTTTCATATTTGACAAAAAAATGGATCAGTATATGTATCCAGTAATATCCATTCATATCATATCCGATTCGATCACACCCCTAATGATGTGGATCCGTATGAATGTCGTGAAGAAGATGATCCAACTACGCTGCCACGCCGAGGTTAGGGGCTGCTCCGGTCATTTGCATAGAAGCATAGCCATTGGAGACACTTTTGATTTATCTTTATGTTCCGCTGTCATTCACAAACTGTTGGATTTTGTGTAATTGGTTATGTGGCCGGTTGGCCGTACCATTTAAAATGAGCTTATGAACTGGAACTATGGTATGTAATATTTAGAGTAACGTTACATCCACGTGTATGAAATGATATTTGACTATGATTTTATGGAGACTAGTGTACCAATTCATGGGCTAGTGTAAGCAAAACAAAGGCTCTTAGGTAAGTTAAAATTGACGGCCAACACATAATTAAGCACACTCCCAAGCCAAGTATGCACATGCATGCGCCTCAAAAATTAAAGAAAATATCACGACTCCGTTTATTGCGTCTTCTTATAGGGTAATTAATATTCGGTGTTTTGACTTTTTCACGATCTTCAAGATGCAATAGATCACTTTGTGTAAATTAGCCCTTTGTAGCCCACTTTACCCTATATCGGTCCGTGTGGCCCGTGGCTGTAAATTCCCTCCTATGTTTTCTCTTCCTTACTTTCGAATAGAAGACAGATCTTCTATCCTTTATTAAAAAAAGATGGCATGAATCACTAATTGCTATTGTATTTTAAAAACTACTAAAATTATTGATTTGTTTTTAGACGAATCTGCACATGAAAATTTTATGTGCACAATGTAATTATTTAAAAAGATATTCATGAATGAAGCCGTGGGGACTGATTCATTGGATCCCCACACAATCCTTAAAAAAAATAGATTGAGAACTGTAAGTAATATGATGTTTTTATTCACCAACAAAAGCTGGCCTCCTACCGAATCAAAATGAGAAAAGTATGCTATTGTTATATGATCCCTAATGATATTCCCGAGCAGGGTTTACAAAACCGGCTGGCTTCTCCGAACCGTCCACTGTGCGGAGCCAGTTAACCAACTAACCGGCAGTTTGTCACGGTTTTGGCCCTAAATACAATTTTGAATTTTGTCAAAAACTGGCCGGTTAGCCGGCGGTTTGTCGCGGTTAGCTGCGGTTTTTGGCGGTTAGCCGGGGTTTTGGGCCGGTAGCTAAAGTGCTTAGAATAATTAATAGTATTTTTAAAAATTTTATATAATTTCCTATTTCAAAATTTATTCTGATGAATTTCAAACGGTAAGCCCCCGCGGTTTTGCTAACCGTCCACCCGCGGAGCATGGTTAACCGGCGGTTAACTGCGGTTAACGGCCAGTTTTGTAAATCCAGTTCCCGAGTCCCATTCCACTTTTAGAATTTTCATTAATTGGTTATAATCTAAAAAACTATATATACCTGTTGGGAAACGCTACAATCCGGTAGTCCGGCGCGCTTTGGACTCGCGCACCCCGCGCGCGGGCGAACGTGCTCGATGCTCCCACCGTGAGCACGCTGAGCTTCTCCAAGTTAATGAAAAAAGTTAGGTGGGGCCCACGTGAGCACGCGACTTTCGGTGGCCATAATTTTTGACTGGGTGCACCAATCCACAAACCATTTGCGCCAACGTGTTCTTCGTATTTTTTCGAACAAAACAAGATATATGTTACCATATAACTCTTCAAACTTACCTGATGAAACTTGGGTTTCGCCTACTGAAACTTAGGTTTTCGCCTACGAAAACTTGGATTTCATATTTGTTAAACTTACCGAACTGTCAAGTTTCATCAGGTCTCATACAAGTTTCATCAAGACAAGTCTCATACAAGTTTCTTCAAGTTTCATCAGGTCAATTCAAGTTTCAACAGGTTTCATGCAAGTTTCATCAGGTTACATTGAAGTTTCATCCAAGTTTCATCAGATTTCATCAGCACTTGGCCAAGTTTCATCATCACACGGCCAAGTTTCGCTACTGTAGATGTAAGTTTCATAGGTGGCTTCTCCTAGTTTCATATAAAAAAAATTGAAAAAGTGAAAAAAAAATCAAAAAATTTAAAAGTATTTAAAATGGGTTGCTCTCGATTTTAGAAGAATTATGAAAATTATTCCACGCATTTTGAACACTGTTTGAATTTTATACAAAAATCAGAAGTTTAATTGGAAAAACGATCAACCGACTGCTAGCTAGTCGCTTGGGAAATACACGGACGCGGGCAAACGGCAGTGCGTAGGATTGGCGCGGTGCCAGGGATCGGACGGCCGGGGCTAGTCTGGCGCGAGCGCTCCGGCCGGACGTCCGACGCCTGGCGCTTGCCTTTTATAGGGTTTGGGAGGCCAAAAAACAGTTAATAATTTAGTAGTTTTGAAAGGAAACTCTAGTTTTAAAATAAGATATAAAACACAAAAGCTATAAACGAGGTCAATGAATCTTAATTTAAGCCCGATAGAACACGGGAAAGCTTATAATACTTCCCCAATCCCCATAGCATCCATAGCCGGCCGGCCGGGCAGGCAATGCAACCGCGCGGCGGCTAGCTCCGGCGAGGCGTGCGGCCCTTGAATGCCCGCGCGCATCGCACACGCTAATCCGCGGTGAAATTGTCCTTATTACATGCGCTGCATGCATGCATGCATGCATGCATATATGGCTCATGGCTGTGCTTCGCTTGGGCCTACCAAGTCCTCTCATTTTATTTTATTTTTTTTGAGAGAGATGTCCTCTCGTTTTTACACCGGAAAAGGGGTTGTCTACAGCGAGACTTCCACGTATCTCGATCGATGCCACAGCGGACGGCCAAGATTCGCCGTCATTTATCATGCTGCTGCATGTGCTTTCTCGGCCCATGCACTATAGCACACAGTGATTGGTGATGGTGTGCTTCCGTGTTTGTGCCTGTGTTTTTCCTTCTTTCGTTGCCACATGAGATATATGGTTGCAGTCAGCTGTATAGTCGGTTTGCTCTAAATACCAGCAGGTAAGGTTCTGCTGGCCCCTCCCCATGTTAGCAAGCAGCAACAGCAACAGGAACAGAGATGTCTTCAATTAATCTCTGTGCTTGGAAAGTCTTTTTTCTAGCTCAGCTGATCAAACTGGCCAGGTGGGCCGGAAAAGAAAAGGTGGATGTGCATGAGCTGTCGCTTGTCACGCTGTCTAACACTGCCATAGGAGGGAAGACGCATTACAGGAAACGAAATCAGTGTGGGCGGCCGAAAACTCGGTATGAGCGACCAAAATCCCGACGACATACCAATGTCGGCGGTCACAAAAAATGCTGCCCACAAAGGAACATCACGGCAGGCTATGTCGTTGGCCGAAACCAAACCGCCGACACATATCGCAATCACTAGTCCGCTCGTCCGCAAATTTTAATTTCTGAGCCCGCCAAAGAGGTCTATGTCGTCGGCCTAATAAAAACCGACCACATTGTCTCTCCTATTGACGGTGCCTTAACGTCCCAAATAGTTGCAGTTAAGTTTGGTCCCGCTTAGTAGAAAAATGGATGTCTCTGCCATGTAGGGCCAACAAGGGAGAACTCGCAGGTAGGGCAGCCAGGAGCCACCTGGTAGTTTTTTATAATAGGTCAACGTGGATTTGCCACATATGTCAGCAAAACCACCCTAAAAACTGGTTAAGGGACCAAAACGACACTCTTCGAAAACCAAAGGGACCAAGCAAAACTAGTATTACACCTGAGGGACCAATTTGACACAAACGCAATATTTGAGGGAACAAAGTGACACTTAATCGAAAACTTAATGGTCAATGTTTTAGGTTAGACATCATATCAAAAATTTATGTGCCTTATATTTTAGAACAAATGGAGTAGTCCGCATCCGATAAGAGGTCATACTGTTTTATCCACGTGTGAGGCCTTATACAAGTGGACCGGAGTCCTTAGGGTAGCCTCCTAGTCCCTACTTTTGACTGACCTCTTTAGTTTGATAGCCGAAGTTGCAGAATATGCGAGGATCAAAATGGGATCAGTGGAAAAACAGTAGTCCTGTGTGAAGGTGAGGAGGTCAATTGCTTGCCTTCAGTCCCGGATGAAATAGGCTCCGTGTGAAGCTTCTCTCAGTGTAACAAGGGGTAATGCCCAATGACATAGAACCTTACTCTCCACCATAAAAATAAGGACATATTTGTAATGCTATCCTCGTTTACCTCTTTTGTTTGATAGCCGAAGTTGCAGAATATGCGAGGGTCAAAATGGGATCAGTGGAAAAACGGTAGTCCTGTGTGAAGGTGCGGAGGTCAATTGCTTGCCTTCAGTCCCGGATGAAATAGGCTCCGTGTGAAGCTTCTCCCAGTGTAACAAGGGGTAATGCCCACTGACATAGAACCTTACTCTCCACCATAAAAATAAGGACATATTTGTAATGCTATCCTCGTTTCACTAAAAAATATAACGTCGACAGTTAGGAGGACGGAAAATTAGAAACCAGACCGGAAGACGGGTTAATCCACTGATGCACTGATGCTCAAATAATTAATTGATCTTCCGCTAAACCGGCATGTGCAAGCACACCACGTCGACTAAGCATGCGCCGGTTAATAAGCGAGGATGTCTCTGTACGGGGCGAAGCATGCGGCGATTCCCATCGAATCCTCTGTATTGATCGAACATTGGTTCTATTAATACACGGCCATCTGCGTCGATCGCCATCGCCATTGCCCATGCCATGCATGCTGATGTTCGCTCTTGCTGCTGCGAGCTTGAGCCACTTGCTCTGCCGTTTGCCGGCGTTATTAATTGCGTAATAATAGCTCATAATCAATCCGCGTATCACTCTCTGTGGTCACGCAGGGCAGGCAGGCAGAGGGGCAGAGCTAGGAGAACGGGATCCTATTTCCCCTTGAAAGTACGACAATGTTGATTGATTTTCTCGTGGGAAAAAATGCTGTTGTTTTATGGCTAGAGGTAGTAAACGGTCTGGATATTTACTGAAGCGGAACGATCGGATTCGAATTCAGATTTGAATAGGATCAGATCGAATTTTTTGGATATTTTTGGATTCGGTATTGGATATGGGACGGTCAATATCGTCAGATCTGGTAATGTTTTTGGATATCTAGTCCAGATAAATACCATATATTCGGTTTGATTTGAGGCCCAACTGCTCAATGTAAATTTCAGAAAATATCCGGTATTTAGATAATTTCAAAAAAAATCTGAAAATGCAAAAAATGAAAATTCCCTGAAATTCTCGAATGTTACATGAAGTACTCCGGGCCTATGAAAATTGCATTGACACCGCTGTGAACCTCAAAAATTACATGAAGTTTTTTTAATGCATGAAAATTGCAGGAAAAACCCTGGAATTAATTTGCAGAATTCACCGAAAATTGTATTTTTGGTATTTAGCATGTTGGGAATTTATTTTTGGCGAATTCACCGAAAATTGTATTTTTTTTGTGAATTCACCGAAAATTGTATTGTTGGTATTTAGGAATTCGGGAATTCACCGGAATTTTTTTTTGCTTTAGTTGCATTATTTCTTCGTTATTAATTATATCTTGGCAATTACTCTTTGAATTTGTTATTATATTTTGAAGTGAAGATTATGCATTTCTAAATTGGCATTGGCATGTTAGAATATGTCACATTGGAATACATGAGATTTATTGTATTTATGAATTATGTCACGTACCACTTTCTATTGGATTACAAGCAATAATCTTATGCAATAATTTTGAAAAATATATATGTCGGGTACCATGTAACCCGTGCGGCCCCGGTCGCCACTGCCACCGCCTCCAGCCCCGGTCCGCCTTGTGTGGCTACCATACTCACCGAACAAATAGGTATCGCAATTGTTTCATACTTCGATAAAATATCCGTGACCATACTCAGTCTGATTTGTATTCGGTTCGTATTCATGTCCGATAATATCTGATTTCGTATTCGTATCCGAAATATCCGTAACCAAAAAAGATACGGTTAAAGATATGGTTTAGCCATTATGCGATCCGATCCGAACCGTTTATACCCCTAGCTAGAGGTCTAGATGGGTTGGTCAAGTTAATTAGGTCACGTCTTGATTTGACCCGATTTATCAATATTCCAATTTAGCAACTGAATCCGAAGCAAAATCATTTGCAGTTCAGACACCGACACTAGGATGATCATGAACAGTGTTGACACTCGGCTGATGAGCAACGGTATCAGTAGTATCGGCTTAATTAAGCAGAAGTAGCAGTAGAGCTGAGCCAACTCCCCCATTGCTGCAGACTTTGTGAGATAATCGCTAGCACCCTAGGCAGAAAACTCTATAGAGTGACATTAGTAGAATCAGAATGCGCAGCATGCATGATCATTCCCAAAGCAAGAATTAGTGATGGTAGGGGGAAGAATGGTCGATTCGGTCATAGGTGAAGAACCGGTTTGTGGAGGCTGTTTGTGAAGGAGGGGGGAATTTAGTACATCGAAAACGATGTCACGAGAGATGTACACCTGGCTCTTGACACTACCGAAGAAATAGCCTAATTTACCAGCACATAAGTACCTGTTGGATAGAAACCGATACTAATAGTGAACCAGTACACCGGTTCGTAGAAATAGTATCAATCCTAGACTTTCGATACCGGTTGGAGGCAACAGTAAATATACCTTTTGCCGGCGGATACAAGCCAGCTGGCGCGCGGACTCATCAGTACCGGTTCGTAATACCTACTCGTAACCTGTACTAAAGGCTTATTTCAGCAAACTTTAAAAGGAATGCATATCCTATTCTAATAAATACGCGTGGGTGGGTTGGTTAGAAGGGTGAGTGAAGAGTCATGTGTTAGCATGAGGTCATAGCTTCAAGTTTTGGGTTCGCCATATTTTTAGATAAGCCAACCGAGACTAAAGGTCATTTCGGTAGTAGTGTAAAACTAGCTTAGTAGACCTAGCTCTTGAAACGACTGCTATTTTAGTCAATAGTTAGCTTTATTATTGAAGACTCTCTTCTAGACCAGGGGTGTTTTCTAGGAATGACCTGTCGCATTGATTCACGATGACTGCAAGCCCGCAGCACTTTTAGTCGTAAACCCAACGTATTCTCGGAGGTAGTTGCAGACTTGCAGTTGCAGGCCGAAACCCGAAAGGAAAATCTCAACCATATACTGGTCTAGAACATATGTGCACACACATGCATGCATGTAGATGTAGTACTAGTACTTACTGTTTGGCACCGTGCGTTTGGGCGTGCAGCGGCGTAGCGTAGCGTTGCGTGCGCGCGCGCAGCGGCGGAAATTTGAATCCGCACGCTACGCTACGCCACGCAACGCCATAACGCGCAAGGCCTTTGTTGTTCATACTTGTAGCCATTATCTAGCACGTACCAATACCATGTGCCTTAATTAATTTGGATTATATGCATCGGTAACCACGTAGGTAGCTGGTAGCCTTGCTAATCAAGTACTAACCTCGGACGCATCCTTTGTTTGGCCTTCACCAAGAAAACCACGCAGAAAGGAGGCCTTGATTAGCTTCCGTGTGTTTAGCATTGCTGACTTGCTGTGCTTGACTACACAAATTAATCTCTCTGTACCATTCCCCTGCTACAGTAGGGAGGGGGTTAATAGAAACTGGAGCTTCCAATCGGTCTCGGTGCGAAACTAGGACAAATATAAATTAAGGCTTAAAACGGTAGCACTGCAAGAGACATAAAATTCAAATAGTTTCTAAAATGGTGCGAAAGTAAAATATAATTTAAAATGGTGAGCAATTGAAACATCCCTATTTGGGTTATACTCCCTTCGTTCTAAAATACTAGTTCGGCTTAATTAAGCAGAAGTAGCAGTAGAGCTGAGCCAACTCCCCCATTGCTCTAGAGTGACATTAGTAGAATCAGAATGCGCAGCATGCATGATCATTCCCAAAGCAAGAATTAGTAATGGTAGGGGGAAGAATGGTCGATTCGGTCATAGGTGAAGAACCGGTTTGTGGAGGCTGTTTGTGAAGGAGGGGGAAATTTAGTGCATCGAAAACGATGTCACGAGAGATGTACACCTGGCTCTTGACACTACCGAAGAAATAGCCTAATTTACCAGCACATAAGTACCTGTTGGATAGAAACCGATACTAATAGTGAACCAGTACACCGGTTCGTAGAAATAGTATCAATCCTAGACTTTCGATACCGGTTGGAGGCAACAGTAAATATACCTTTTGCCGGCGGATACAAGCCAGCTGGCGCGCGGACTCATCAGTACCGGTTCGTAATACCTACTCGTAACCTGTACTAAAGGCTTATTTCAGCAAACTTTAAAAGGAATGCATATCCTATTCTAATAAATACGCGTGGGTGGGTTGGTTAGAAGGGTGAGTGAAGAGTCATGTGTTAGCATGAGGTCATAGCTTCAAGTTTTGGGTTCGCCATATTTTTAGATAAGCCAACCGAGACTAAAGGTCATTTCGGTAGTAGTAGAAAACTAGCTTAGAGCATCTCCATCCGACACTTTATACCTACACTCTATAACACTATTCACTGCACAACCTAGCTCTTGAAACGACTACTATTTTAGTCAATAGTTAGCTTTATCATTGAAGACGCTCTCCTAGACTAGGGGTGTTTTATAGGAATGACCTATCGCATTGATTCATGATGACTGCAACCCCCGCAGCACTTTTAGTTGTAAACCCAACGTATTCTCGAAGGCAGTTGCAGACAGGGGCGGATCTACATGGGCCAAGGGGGGGTCACGGGACACCAGGTCAAAAATAATTTTTAGTAGGGATTAGTGAGTATGGACCATTGGTGCACCCCCCAGCCCAAACCTGGTGATCCCCTGTCTTGTCCGTGTACAAGGAAGACCATCAAGCCCATCAAGCATTCTGGCCGGCGACACGTAGCACACCATCGCTACGATCGATTGGAAACTCATCTCGCGGCTACAACTTCGCCTAGACCGCGTCGTTTCAATTTTTCCCTAATCCACCGATGGCCGCATCCTCCTGGGATCGCTAGCTGGCGCTTGGCACTGGCACCTGCCGATCGCCATCGCCCGATCGTCGCTCGTCATCGCCTCACGCGACCGGCCACTGACGATAGCGCCCTTGCTTGATCGCGGTGCTAGGAGCCTAGGAGGTAAATACTCGATTACTTTGAATACTAATTATAATTATACTTCTCTGATCTTCAATTTAGATTACTATTAATCTATATATTATAGGAATCTTATTTAGTCGGTGTTAATTTTTTATGAAACCATAGTGCTGAGTGCTGAAGACTAAGAGTGAGAGTGTGAGACCTACATTTTTCCATTTTTCAAGAGACTCAGACAAGACTAGTAGATTACGATACGATGTCAAGTTCAAGTAAGTAGCATTTTTATTTTTAATACATGAATATACATGATCTTTTATTTCTTATTAGCGAAACAATGCAGTGAGCTTCTATTTTGGTAAGTGTTTTGTACCACCATTATTTTTTGACTGGCCATTGTCTTGTTAAATAGTGAACCCCGGTCATGTTCGCTCGAGATCCGTGTCTATGGTTGCAGACTTGCAGTTGCAGGCCGAAACCCGAAAGGGAAATCTCAACCATATATACATACGCATCACGTCACACGTCACATACGTGTGCACACATGCATGCATGTAGATGTAGTAGTACGTACTGTTTGTTGTTAATACTTGTAGCCATTATCTAGCACGTACCAATACCATGTGCCTTAATTAATTTGGATTATATGCATCGGTAACCACGTAGGTAGCTGGTAGCCTTGCTAATCAAGTACTAACCTCGGACGCATCCTTTGTTTGGCCTTCACCAAGAAAACCACGCAGAAAGGAGGCCTTGATTAGCTTCCGTGTGTTAGCATTGCTGACTTGCTGTGCTTGACTACACAAATTAATCTCTCTGTACCATTCCCCTGCTACAGTAGAGAGGGGGTTATAGAAACTGGAGCTCCCAATCGGTCTCGGTGCGAAACTAGGATAAAACATAAATTAAGGCTTAAAAACGTAACACTGCAAGAGACACAAAATTCAAATAGTTTCTAAAATGGTGCGAAAGTAAAACATAATTTAAAATGGTGAGCAATTGAAACATCCCTATTTGGGTTATACTCCCTTCGTTCTAAAATACTAGTTGTTTTAGACATTGACACGGCCTTCAAAACGTAACATTAACCACCAAAAGCTCTCACAATTTTTCTATAAAATGCAATTAAATTATAATATTAACGAAGTTCTTTTCGAGACAAAACTATTTATATGATTGTTATGTGCTCAATCTAAATAGTTTAAATGTTTTGTTGAAAAAAGTTTCACAAGTTTAACTTAGGACAAATTTAAAACGACTAATCTACCAAATAGGGACACTCTAGAGAGGTCACCAACAACACGGGTGGACTATGACAGGTCACCACATCACCCGTACACAATTAAATTTTCGCCCGAGGACGGGGAAGCACCTACAATGATGCTGCTAGGGGAGAACGGCGTCAGAGAGGTGCCGCCCTCGTCGATCAAGCATTAAGCTCCATAGGCCTTTCGCCTAGCGCAACCTCGCCCCAGAGCCACGCTGCCGAGAGACGTTGCGCGCAACGGCATGGAAATCAGCCAACCGAGCCTTGCTGCCCCACTGTCGGAGACTTGGCGGCAACGGCTACCCATTTAATACTTTTTTTTGGTTTTTTATAATTTATCTAGTTTTTGGCCATTTATAATTCATTTTTTTGTTGTTTAATATATATGTTTTAAAATTTTAAATTCAAAACATTTTGGTATCTTACCAAAGTTTGGCAACCTTGCTTTGATTAAAAAAATATAAGTTGCCAATAAATGATCATGCATTTAATTAGTCATGACTATTCATTGTCAAGGCTTTTGAAGAATACGAACCAATCATGTCCATAGTTTTATTTAAGTCATCGGCCAGTTTAGGAACCGACGAAAAAATAGTTATTTTGATCGGCCGATCTTGAAACTGATGAAATAATGTTTTATTTCGTTGGGTTGCTCTAACCTTGACCTGAAATTTCCTTCTGATGACGACTTAGAGCATCGACAGCAGATTCTCTATATTTCGTTCTCTATATCCCTACCCTAAATCACTATTTGTTCCCTATATTTCCATCATCTCCAGCAGAGCCTCTATCCTTAAAAAGATATAGAGATTCTCTCTGGAGAGAGTCTCTAAATTTAGACGCTGAGATAGAGACCCTGCTGGAACGTTATAGAGACTGGAGTTGTCCGCAATAATGTTTTAGGGAATCGTTTAGATCCCTGCTAGCCATGCTTACATTGGATCGATATGAATTGATGAAGTGAACCGCCTATTGCGTTTAATTTACTATTAGAAAAAAGAGGTTATGGATAATACAGACAGGCGGCTATCCCAATGCCCCATGGCCGCTGGCCGGCCTGACGGATCTCGCCGTCGACCCCACTGCCGGCTGCCGGCTTGCAAGGTCAGCGTCGTAGAGCCATGCATGCGCGACTGATACGGCCGGCTTTGAATTGATTGCTCGCCGGTGATCAACGGCGACGACGGAGACGTGCGTGCAAAGCGGCTCGCGCTTGCCGGTGGCGATGGAGATATATAACACTTACGACGATGATGACGGAAAATCGCTATTACGATCGAAAGTGACGTACGCATGCCACCCGCACTTCGACGGCATTTTTCGATTTATGCATGCATGCTTGCGACCACGGGAATGCAATGGGACATTAAGGATTATTAATACTTCTAAAAATTTAGGTAATTAAAATTTTCGTTACTCATGGAGTCATAGGTTACTAACGCATACAGTGTCAAACACTTCAAATGATGACAATAATTGCAATGACAAGTCCTAAATTATTTCTAAATAAAATTAGCATATGTATTTGTATACCATTAATTCAGGTACATTCGTTACCCTAATTCTCGTTTTGAGGTCTGTTTGTTGTCCGCCTTTTTATTATGTACTTTTTATTTTCAAATTCTTGCATAAGCTCCCTCCATGCATGTTCATCCTCGTTTTCTCTCTCCCACTTCAGTTGTTGCACTGCCACGTCGTTGCCCTCAGCGACGGCCATGACTTGGCCACGACGGTCGACGCAGCGTGGTAGCCTAAGAGGACAAAGCTCAAGGTCATAGGTGCCATAGCCTGCACGAGGGGAGGGCGACATATTTGATTCTCAAAATTCTTGAAACAGTTTCTCAAATCTGTTAAGGATATACTAAATCAAGTGGATCAACCTAGATGCCTCTCTAGAAGATCTTGAGGTTCATCTTTACTTAATTCAAATATTCAACTTAGACGACTGTTTAAAGATAATATTTAGGTAACCTTAGATCATTAAACGCTGGTTAATTAGGGTATATACATTAGACCATAGAGTTGTAACTTTGACCTTTCCACCAACCAATAATGCACACAACCGGTACATGAACAAAAGCTAAACACTTATACAGAGAAAAGGTTAAAAATCGAAATGATATAAATTACAAATTGGCAAGTTAGGCAAGAAAAAAAAAAGAAACAAAAAGAAGAAATACTCTTCCATCTGAGAGCAACCAAACTATCCTAGGATCCTAATGGGTGTAGCCTCGTAATTCTTCCATATATAAATTGATCATTGACCTGCATGACGTTTCTCCACAGTTTCTCAACAATTCGAAGGCCCAAGTTTTAAAGGTCTCTCACATCACCTAAAAGGATAAGGAGGGAAAGATGGCAAATGGTCAAATCAACCGGCTTTGAGAAAAACCTAATGCTGATGAGTCTAAAGCAATTGCGAAATATCAAAATTCATCACTAGGATGTCCGTTTAATCAATAAACATAGAGACAATCACTGACTCCCAAATGACGTCTCCAAGGAGCGAAGCCATGTCCAAAGCATTAATTACCATTGTTTGATTCATGACTCGAAACAACGTCTCAATGGAAAGAGACCATGCTTAAATAAGTGTTGCCATACAATCCAATGACACCTGGATCTCAAGTTTTCATCCAAAAAAAAAAGTCAAGGACACAATTGTTGTTGTTTTAGGGCTTGCCATCATGATCATCATCCGATTTCTATCGACACCCAACACACGCTGGATCAATGCAGGCACAACACCACTGCTATCAAGATGACGTTGTCACACCAGACCCCAAGTATACAATCACCACAAGCGAAAAAACAAAAGATCCATCTATCCGCAAGGTTGTCGTCGCTGCTGAAACCCTAGAAGTGATTGCCACCACAAGTGGCCAATTAAACGATCAGCCGCTCCTAATCAAGACCAGCCTCTACTAGCTGGATGAAATGACACCAGCGACGACAGAGACAACCCATGATCAGTGGCGGAGCCAGAGCCCGGCGACCCTGGGCTCATTCCCAGGCTCCCGATTTGTTAAACTATCGCGCCCCGTTTAATTGCATAGAAAAATTATCTCATACCATGGCACCGATGGCTTAAAATCATGCACAACTCTAAAAAGTACTCGTACAGCTGAGAGCGACAATTAGGTTTATGCTCAGACTCCCCAAATTCCTGGCTCCGCCACTGCCCATGATCACACTAACTTTGGTAGCCAGACTTGCCACCGCCAACCAGCCCCCAATGCCAGCAACCAGATCAGATGGGCACGTTGCCTTAGGCAACGCTTTTCAAAGAGATGGCCGCCACAATCAGCTCAATGACCACTAACAATAGGATTGAAATAAAGGAGTATACGTGGTCGCTGCCAAGGGGATGGAAATTAAGGGTGGAGAAGGATCCCTCTGTCTCAACTCTCACCGTCAGCGAGGACTGGAGGGGTGTATACATATCACTTATCTGTTCTTTTGCTAGAGATATATAAAAAAAAAATTGGAAGTTTCGACCATGGTCAGCCCAACTACACACCGACACCCATTCGTGCAATGCCAAGCACTCTTTGCTGCTGGGCGAATTAGCAGCAGCTGGCGTGTGTTCAGGGTCGGTCGATCGTCTCGTTTGTTAGATGAGACGGCCACATCAACAAGTTGGCGGCCATTGATGAGCTTTGGGGCCGGAAGTAATGCGCTTATTGTAGCTCGCCGCGCGCCCAGCCGCTTATTGTAGCTCGCATCGATCGCTCGTCGCCGATCATCACGCGAACCAAAAAAAATAAAAACCGATGGTTCACATGTGTTGCTGATATATTTCGAGAGCTTTATCAAGGACTGCTTTGAGGGCGTCTTTTGACTATTTCGAGGGGTCGGGGCATTTATAAACGGGAAAATTGAATTTTTGCCCCAAAGTCAGCCTTGGTATTTTTGCCCAAAGTTGCTCTGCCTTGGTATTTTTGCCCTGTGAGACTAGATGAGGATAGTTTTACCCACAGGGGGTTTTCTAGCAAAATTCTCACCGCCTCTTTGTTTCTCCATTTGTCTGTTGGTTTCCTATCTCGGGATTTCTCCGCTCGTCGAGGCGGCGGCCTGGACTTCGTCTTCCTGCTCGCGCTGCCCTTCCCGCCGCCGGGCCATGGCCGCGCCCTCCCCGCCGGTTAGGAGGGGCATGGCTGCGCCGCCCTCCCCTCTGAAGACGGCCGCGCCGCCCTCCCCTCTGTAGCTGGCCGCGCCGCCCTTCCAGCCGCCGGCGAGGACCATGGCGCCGCCTTCCCATCTGAATCCCCTTGATAAGGAGCTGCTTCAAGAAACGCCATGGAAGACGTGCGAGCATCTGGGCCACGCTGTGACGTCGCTCTCCAGCACCTCGTAGCAGATGGCGCACTCCTTGCCGGTGAACCTCCTCAGCTTCGTCGGCCTCATCCCGTCCTCCTCGTCGCAGCGCGCCGACGCCGGGGTCTCGCGTCGCAGATTGATGGAGAGCAAATCAATTTGTTAGAAAACCCCCTGTAGGCAAAACAATCTCCATCTAGTCTACACAGGGCAAAAATACCAAGACAGAGCAACTTTGGGCAAAAAGACAAAGGCACATCAACTTTGGGGCAAAAATCCAATTTTCCCTTTATAAACAGCCTTGCGCTCTTTCTATGAAAAAGAAATAGCATGATCGAAATTAACTCGTCCCAAAGGTAGCCGGTCCAATTTCTCTGCCAAAGTCGAACGCAGCTAGAGACTGCCTGTAGTGAAAAAAATTGTAAAAGATAAAATTATGGATCAATAGTAAAAATGAGTGTGAATACTAGATAGAATTTTCAATTTGGAGCTAGTATTGAAGATGGTGTGATACTTCGTCTGGAAACCGTGGCCCCTCACTATGGAAAAGACTAGAATTTTGATTGCCAGAAGTTCTTTTGACGGCCACAAAACAACCGTCAAGACTTAAGAGTGCATACCCTCTTTTGACATTATGTGCGTAGGAGCCATCGACAGAGTCAATCTCTCTCGACTATCTCTGTGCAGCCGTCGAGCGAGATGCCATCAACGGCCTAATGGTGGACGGCGCACGGACAGTGTTCAGGCAGCGTTAGTCTCTCTCAACGGCTAGGAACCATGTCATCAAGGGAGATGCACTACCGCGCTTTGTATCTCCAATAGGTCGGATCGTGTCCATCGAGAGAACTAAAAAGGAAAATGGCAAGGCGTGGGCGAGGGCGAGGGCGAGGGCTCAAATGTAACACTCTGGCCCAAATTCATTTGTAACACCATGCCCCAAATTCGCTTAGAGCCTAACCCATCTACGGGATCGCCCCACACATGCATAGTACCTACTTGAACTTTCGGCCTCATTTTGTTCAAAAGGATTAACCTGAGGTGCTATGATTGGACCTAGCAGGCCTTATATACTAGTAGAACTCTCTCAGGATTAGCAAGGTGGTACTATTCCACCACTACCAATCCACATGGTCCAAACAGGCCTCTCATCACAATGGGCCTGGTATTACGCTCACCTCCCTTAATCGGCTGACGTCCTCGTCAGCACACAGCACACCGCACATGCGACAAATGTTCAGGACCTCCCCCGGTATGCGCCGATGTGTCTAGTGCCGGCTCATGTCATGTCGTGTGACATCTTAGCCCCCACACGCCCATACGCTATCTGC
Source organism: Raddia distichophylla (assembly GCA_005191435.1). Taxonomy (NCBI): domain Eukaryota; kingdom Viridiplantae; phylum Streptophyta; class Magnoliopsida; order Poales; family Poaceae; genus Raddia; species Raddia distichophylla. The sequence goes on along the minus strand of SPJY01010914.1, from coordinate 797,230 downwards.
CTGCGTAACTAAGTACACACGGCCCGTACAGCGAGGGTTGGTGCTCTGATATCATTTGTAACACCCTGTCCTAAATTAGCTTAGAGTCTAGGCCTCCTATGGGTCTGGCCCATGCATGCATAGCACCTACTTGTACTTTCAGCCTCTCTTCGTTCTAAAGGGTTAACACGAGGCGCTATGACTGGACCTAACAGGTCTTATATACTGGTACAACTCTCTTAAGATTAACAAGGTGATACTATTCCACCACCAATCCACATCGGCCAAACGGGCCTCTCATCACAATGGGCAGGGTATTACATCAAATGCGCATCCTTACAGATGAGCACTACTGCCAGTACCACCTTGCTATTGTAGTCATTTCACCCAATACATGCGCGGATTTTTTTTAGCATTACAGGCTCCATTGACAGCTTGGTCACAGGCCGTTGAGAGAGATGTACCACCGCGCTAGCAGCATAAAGTGAGTCGGGTCGTGGAATGCCCAGTAGAAGAACTATCTGGACGGATCTACCCACAACCGTTGAGAGAGAGCATTTTCTCTAAATTTCTCAAAAAAAATGCAACAAGTATGAATTTTAACTAGTTAAAAACTAATTATTATTTCAAAAATATTTAATAATATCATATATTTCATGCATTATGTTCTATAAAATTTGATGATATTTCATAAAATTATTATGTTTTCTGTGTTATGTTATAATGTATAAATTATATATTAAGGTAGAGAAAAATCACTAAGAGGTTATAAAAATATGAAAAAATGTTATAAAATGTCAAAGTTTGCATGCAAAAGTGTATGTCAAGGTTATCATGATGCAGAATTGAAATTTGTAATCATATCCGACCTTTTCTTATCACATCTTATTAGAACGTAATGGTGGGTTAACTGGATATCTCCTTCTGTAGTGTCTGTACTATGCAGCCTAAAGAGTTATATCTGGATCCCATATATCGCGATCGAGACAACCTTGGCCTGAGCACATTCATATATCATCGGAAACTTACACGCGAATGAATCTCCTCTGGGAGCCACTGGCAAGCGCATTGATTTGCTCGGTTTTCTCTGCGAGCTGTGTGATGATTGGACAATAGCTCGAACATGCCATGTAAACAAATAATTCCAGCCTGACCAGCTGCATGCATGCAATGCCAGGACTACATGACAGCTGATTAATTTCTAGTTGGCAGTTCAGCCGACTTGAAAGCTGGAAGTTGGATATATGAAACAATAATTCAGCTTCATATTCCTTTTGTTTGATTTTTATTTAATACTTTTGCGGTCCATCCATCGTAGACTTCTGAATATCCAAGTCAGCTGGTGCCTGTTAGGAGTCAGAAGTTCTGGAAGGTCCAAAGGCAACCGCAGATCGTTATCTGATATGTTTGACGAATCAAAGCTTCATTGGGAGTTGGAGGCTGAAACTACAGCTAACATTTTACAACACCAAAAAACAGGACAAGTGTAATGCTAGGCACATCCTGCCTTTAATTTCAGATTCCGCTACCTCAACAGTATGGTTATAAAATATAAGAGAAAAAATATAGAAATTATACTGAGAAAATAGAGTAATAATCAAAAAGTGGATGAACAGTATTAAAACGGAGCTACATGCCCTCAAGAGACAAGGCTGATTAGTTATTAATCACCAAAAACTTCTTTGGCCGATGTTTTTGACCATTAATCGGGTCTTCATACAACGATCTAGATCTTCCTTCTTTCTAAATGTAATGTTTTCCCTATCCAACAATTTTAATCCTTTTTCCGACTCCCGTTTGCACAGGACCCAATGTAGCCTTTTTCTCTTATCTTTATAGACCACTACTCCTATGCGCATCTTCTTTCTCCTATTTTTCTTTTCTTCATCGTCTCCAACGGCCTAATTGCTAGATTTGTCTCCACCTTACTTCGCCTTCTTAATGACCTTCTCACTGTCAATCTTTCAGCCCGACCCCACCCACCATCCTCCAACGATCACAAAGGCATCGCACTGCACAATGAAAAGCACGCAGCCGCATGGAGCCTTCGCTCCAGCTCAAGGTTTCATCACTGCCACTACCACAAGCCTACAGACAGCTAGGACTCCACGTACGGAGCACAAGTCGCGAGCCGTACTGGCAATAGCATAGCATAAATGGATGTTTATGGCGCGAACTGTTCGTGAACAGCGATGAGGTATCGCCCCAGTTTTCCTTCCTTCGAACGGAGCATGATAATTTAAGATTAACATGTTGCTTTATGGCACCCACCCGTGTTGATAGCTGCATGACACCCACCCGTGTACACCCGTGGTACAACTCATACTGACAATTGGAATACCGTTTCGATCCTTCGATCATCCAGGCAGTCGATGAATTGAGTACTCCTCAGCTTCAATTCGGATTTCACAAACCAAAAATTTTGGAGATTTGAAGAAAAGAAATAATATTTTTCTTTTTCACAAGCCAAACACTTGGTACTAGAGAATCTTTATATTCCTGATGTGCATGACCAAATTTATAAATATACAACAGATAACCCAGATAGGCCACAACCGTATGGAGCATTCAAACAATTGTCAATCACAATTTTTTTCTTCTGTTCCTCAGACAGCAATGCAAGACGGATAGGTAACGGTAACACTGGCGCCGAGTAGTTGGGCCTTCTAGATGCACTGATGCGAGGCTTCAACCTTGCACCAAATTAGGGCTGTGTCACACTCGCAATCTGTTCCAGTGTTCCTCACTTCCTCGCCAGCTGCCACCAAAAAGCTAAAACGTGCGACATTGATCCATATTTGCTTTTGATGGCAGGCATGCTCAAAGGATGGAAGCAACGTGCCTTGAAAATTCTGCTGCCTAATGTGGAGAAGACTGCAGGTTTTTGACTTGTTAATACAACAAAAGGGTTACACTGACGGACTAGGTCTACTACAGCAGAAACAGAACACAAACGGAGGCTATCTTCCATGCAAAAAACGGAATTGTGAATTTTGTGATATAGAAGATAGAAGCCTCACGCCTGGACAAAGAGAACTGAGTATTGACAGGAAATTGACAGGGATTGGAGCACGCACTGGATATTTGAAATCCTCTCAAAGGCAATCTGTCCGGCATTGATATCATAGAATAGATGTGACACGGACAGAGTTGTCTGCAGATCCAGTAATGTACATTGGCAACGTGGGATGCCAATCTACACTGGTTATATATGCACTGTGAGGAAGCGTTCTCAGTCCGCTTTCATGGCCTTGAACCTGAAAGGAAATTGTAGATGGTCATCTTGGTACAACTAGTCAACTACTGCAAAATGAACTCAATGCAGGTGTTTGGATAATGATGCAAACCTGGTAAATTGGGGCCCGAACCAAACCTGACGTAACAAGCAGCCTCTTGCCATCAGAATCTAATGCTATCTCATGCATGTGTTTGTTAAAGCTCTCTGGATTGCAAAACCTGGTAATAGAAGCACAAGAGAAATGAGCTAGCGCTCTGAACCTCTAATACCCCACAGTTGCACAATATACTACCGTTGATAACTATGCAGTTCTACCAAAATACAGGGTTTTAAGGTAGGACATTCATTAGCATAGCAGTTCCAGTGTACACAAGTTCAACTAGAGATAAGGGCGTCCAGAACATTTTACTCAATTGAACATGAAAAACAAGTCTCTCCCAAATGTGCACCTAGTATCAAGAAATCAATCATTACGTTGATATAGCAGGAACCAGGGTCTATATTCATATGGGAAACTTTGACATGAACAAAAGAAGAAAAATTTTACATTACTGTCCCAGTTATTCCTAAATTCTTTTGCATTTTCTAGCGTTCAAAGATAAAACTGGTAGCCTTGTTATAAATCCACTATAAACAAATATCCTAGAATCCTACTCATATCTCATATAGCAAGGGGTTTAAAAAGATTAATGATATTCCTTTACCATGTGTATATTTGAAAAATGGTTATGTGCACCAAACAACAATTTTTACCTTAAATTCTAACCTTTCCTTAATACAAAAAACTCACCTCAATGAAACTAGTAGAACCTAGTATAAATCCAGTGTAGGTAAAAGTCAGGCAAACCAACATTAACTTACAATTTGGTAATGATCACTGGATGCCAGATAATCTTACCTACTGCAATCTCTTGACCAAAGAATCTGACCTTGGTTATGCAAGCTCCACTCAAGTATCTGAAAATCATGCGGTCAACATTAGATAAAATCATATGAACTAATTAAAGCTTATAAATGAAATAATCGCATAAAAAAGAATACACATAAGTACAAAGGCAAAAATCAACCTCTAACAAATGCTACAGCTATTGTTTTGCTTATAACTGTCTAAACAAAATGCATCAAAACAAACATGATTCATTATTTGTATCCATGCACAGAAAATAAAAGGGCATATATGGATATACCTTCCCATCTATGCCTAGACTGAAGATGCTGGTTTCAGCAGGCCCAAAAAGAACTGAGCTGACAGGGCAATCATGGGCAGGCCATCCAGTGATTTGAAGACCAGCAGACATGTCTATGTGCAGTTAAGGAAAGTAAGTGGGCTCGAAAATAATAGAACACAAAATAAATTTCCTCAAAGAATGTAACCACATTCTAACTCTGCTTAAGCAGGGTGAAAGCAAGTTCCAACTCAAGGCTGATAACTTGGTACAGATGCCAATGGAATATTAAAATAAAAGGATACCAAACATGTGAATCATTCCATCTGTTGCGGAAGCTGCCAAGATCTTCCCATTGTGATTGAAACATAGAGAAGTAACAGCAGGTGGATCCTCGCCAAGAGGGAGGGCTGTCTACACAATTGAAGGAAAAAAAGAAGTAATATCATGAGGAAAAGCTTGCTGGCTAAAAATGCATACATAGGTTCAAGCCAAGGCAGTGAAAGCAAAAGAAATACCATAGGTTTCCATGTTTTCATATTCCATACAGTCAAGGAAGCAAATCTTGTTTTGTCAAATATAGTTGATCCATGCCTGAAAAGAAATGTAAAGCTGAAAATAAGACAACAAACTGAAAGTATAGTAAATTAGTAATAGAACGGTATTAAAAGAACTAATGCAAGGTATACAATCCTGAAACTATTTTTTCTATACAGTTTAAACAACATGAAAGGAAAACAGTTAATGGAATGGCAGGGCCCTGCCTATTTGCTTAAAAACATTATCACTTCTGTGTAGGGCAAAAAAGCTCCTATCTTGCAATAATTGGTACATAGTTTCTTATAATGATCCGAAAAGTACCGTCTTGATGCAGCTGCAGAGACGAAAACAGGTTCTACAGGGCTACATTTTAAATCTAACACGCTGCAAGAAATGTAAAGCCTCATTAGCAAGTTCATCAGCAATATAACCAATGGTAATAGATTATATGGCAACCTTGGAAAGTCACTTGATGTACTTAGGTCGCAAACAACTCTCTTTGCATCAGCATTCCAAGCTTTAATGCCACCATTAGCCGTGCCTATGAGCAGCTACTGTCAAGAGAATGGGTGATACAACAAAAGTCTTAAAAATGTTTTTACAAGGGTTGATTGATGAGGGTGGAAATCAAACGTGATACAGTCCACTGTAGACATACCAAGCGGTCAGATCTGCATTCCCAGGAAAGTGCACTGACTTCAGCCCCACAATATATTGTGGCATTTTTGGATGATGGTGATGATGAATCATATGTCCAGATTCTTTATGAGTTTTAAAAAACACCAGTTTAAACATACAAATTTCTGTTGGACAACCAAATGAATGTTCATATAGCACAATTACCTCACTGTACCATCAACAGAAGAACTAGCAATATTTGATCCAGATGCAGAAAATCGACATCGGCTAATTGAACTGTTATGTCCTAAAAATGTTTCCTGTTAGCAGGTTTCATTAGTCATGTAGGAAACAGAAAAAAAATTCTTATTAGGGACAAACTATAAAGGTCACCTGAAAATCCACTTTAACCTCAGGGAAGTCTTCTTCTGTCACCAAAATATGTTCATTCTCTGCAGAAAAAAGAAACGTCAATCATGATATGCTTCAACATTGCCATAACTATATGAAACGTAGTCTTGTAATAGCGTTCAACACATCATCAGCATTGAAGAGTATCAAAATAGGAAATTATGCTGCAATGGATTGACAGAAAAACACAATCCAAACTAAGTGATAACATGGACAATGAAAATGAGAGCAAAACACACTGTCATGAAAAAACTAGAAATAACTAATTAAAGCCAACCTGCATTGACTCTCTGAGAAGATTTGTGGAATTTCCCATCTCCTGTAGAAGATTTCAATGAACTTGAAGACGGTGAATCCAACTCATGTACAATGCTTCTACTTGAAGCTGAGGATTCTTCATACACTCTTGACATATCTTGCCCTTCAAGGGAGGAACCATCTGTACTAGTGTTGACCAAAGTATTGTTTCTGAAACCAATATCATTAACATTCCTGTATTTATCAGTTGAGAGTAAAGCCATATTCAGAAAAAGGTGAAGGTACCATAACCTTCAAGTTCCTTTGAAATCCATTATAAAGTGTTGTAAAAATGCGCTGAATTTCCATGTTAAACAAATGATTATAACTTCTCGATAATTATGTGCAATAAACTAGCTAACAATATGAAACTACAGTTGCATTTCCACAGATAATCTAGGGATTTCTCAAAAAAAAGACTCTTGGGTGTGTCTATGTCTGGTTTTTAACCCCAACGCAAGCTACTGAATATAAAGTACAGTAGCTGCCATGTTGAAACTAGTACACACTGATTGTTAAATTGCGTGCATAGGTGGTGGTTAGTAGTCACACTATGATTAATTGTTTCAATCATAGTTGTTACAGCACTTAAGGCACGCGGCGGTCGCCCAGACCTTTTTACCTTTTAAGCGCTTAAGGCGCGCAGCGAGGCGACACCATAGACACATAAGTATGTCGAATGAAAGCAAATAAATTACCACTATTATGGCCCAGTTAAAATCTAGTGCTGCATTTTTCATTTAGGAATTATAAAGGCCCAACTTAAAAGCCCAATTGCCTGACCCAACCGTCCTAAACCCTAAAGACCAAGCTGCCTTCAACCCATCACCCCATCCAGCGCCGCCTACATCTCCATCCAGCGCTGCCTCTCTCTTCTCCCCTGCTTTGGCGGTGGCGCTGCCTCCATCTCCCCTACTCCGGCGGCGGCCAAAGGGGTAGAGAGCCGTGGCGGGAGGCGGCGGGAGGCCGATTAGAGGAGCAGAAGCGGAGCATGGCGGTCGGCGACGGAGCACCCCTTGCTCCAGATCTAGGAGGAAATCGGCAGCGGAGCACGACGGCCGGCGACGGTGCACAGTGACTGGTCGAGTCTCTGCCTCTGCCTCTCTCTTCTCCCAAGTACGCGACGATTTGGGGGGTTTGGGCTCTGGATCGGGGGTTTTCACCGCCGCCTCATACGCCAAGGCGACGCCACAGCCGATAAGGCGACGCCATACGCACCGGCGATAAGGCGTCGACTAAGGCGTCCGCCAAAAACTGCCTTGACGCCTAAGCGTCGTTGAAGTGACGCTTCAACGATGCCATAACAACCATGGTTTCAATTACTAGGACATGCAATCTGATAGGAAAGAAGCTAATTCTTTGTAATTGGCACACATAGTATCCCTAGTTCAATCAAATCTCCAAAACCAAGTGTTTACTTGTGTTGCCCATGCATTTACAAGAAAATAAATAATTTTGCAGTTTAAAGAGCAAAGTGTTACCTTCTCAGTTGCAATATTTCAGCTTCCTTCATTTCTAGCAATGCTTGTAGCTCAGACAATTTGTTATTCAGTTGCTTTATGTCATTCTTGAGGCATCTGATAGTATTCTTTTCAGTGCTTATCTTTAAAAGTGCTGGGATTCGTGAAAAAAATTAAGGGCAAAACAGTGTAGTAGAAAGGAAAAATTATAGATTACCCCCTTGTACCACACACCCCACCCCATCCCCCAATGGGAACTCCAAAACCAGGTTTTTTTTTTACAACCTCAAAGTGTCAAAACCGGATAGAATCACCTTGGCCCATTAGAAAGTGGTTTGGGGGCATTAGAAACCAGTTTAGGCAACAGAAAATGGTTTAGGAAAGGAGTGTAATTTTAAAAATTAGACGGGTCATTGAACCGCCAGCCCGAGATCATTGCTGTGAAATTGGGGCAAAAAAAATGGAAGAGACAACATGGTTTACTGTCCACTAGCTAGTCAACTAGCCAACCACTATCACTGTCATGGTTCACCTGGGAGGCCAGGATGGGCAGCAGCATGCATTGGGTCATGCAATGGTGATGTAGCTGCAAAAAAATCCCCAAAACCGCTTTCTAATGGGTCAAGGGGAAATTCTATCCGGTTTTGACACTTGAAGGGTGTGAAAAGTTTGGTTTTGAAGTTTAAGGGGGTAAAATATACCTTTGCAAGAGTTCAGGGGGTAATCTATACTTTTTACTCGAAGAAAACCATAATATATGTTTAGCCGACAATCGCATTTAGAAGCACATTCCACCACAATGACAACTGACTATAATGTGAATAAAAGATTTAAAAGCATCCCACCAACTAAATGAGGAATATAACATTGAAGATATTGTTGTAGAAGGATATGAGTTCCATTGAATATTCCGCTCAAAAAGTTCCTAAATGAAAGAACCAGAGTGTCCAGCCATTCTTTAGAGAAATACATACGGAATTGTGGATCCAAGCTTGGATTTTTTATATATGGAATAGCTGCATATTATGATTGAGATTGGGAGAACCATAAGAATAATGCAGACATAATGTATGTAAAAGAAAGGTTAGAACACGCACCAAACCATGTCAACCAGTCTTCACGCTTTTGCATCAGATAATTTCCATTTGCACCAAAGAATTCAACAACTTTTTCTTGCCTCCCACATTTCAAAGCATTGACAACATAGAACCGTAATACTGATCGCTCTAATTTAACAAGTGTCGAGAAAAGCTCTGTGTCCGCAGGGGAAGTGAAACACTGCTTAAAAAAGTTAAACAAGCCCAGCAGTCTATCTAGTTGATATTTCGGTATGTACACTGAGAATACTAAATCTAGGATCTTATCTACTTCAAAATTCCTCCCTATCTCGGTAGACAGTTCTGCCTCGTAAGCCTGCAGTGTATTAGTGAAACCCCTGAACATAAGAAACTCCCTCACGAGTTCTTCGGCGTACTGCATATTCTCCATTTCTCTAGTGTTACTGCAAAAATGGGAAATGTTAAAGTTAACAAAATCCCAAACAGGAAAAGGGACACGACACTAAGCACACAATGATCTATGTCCTATCTTCGTTTATGGCAATGAGCAGCAGCAGCAAGTTCCAAAGAAAACATTGAATGTCATTCGATTCCTCTCATCAAAACATATGATCTCTAAACGATTTCAAGCATCTCCAGACACTTTGGAGTACTCTAGCAGATATGTGATCTCCCTCAAGTAAGCACACATCCTCATTACGCCAATGCCATAAGAATTAGGGCCCAGTAAAGAACCCATCACCAGGAAATGTTGGTCACCAATTCAGCCAGCGCTCAAGGAACTATTAGAACAACAACTCGCAGTGTTTGGGAACTACTGCACCGCAAACCCACGGTGCAACAAGCATGGCTTGGATTGGGATGCAGCCTGCGAGACGTTGGTCTGACAACCACGAGTTCACGAATGGGTCTCGGCAGGGAGAATAGGTTTAGCCAGAGTGACTTGTGGGAGAGAGTAGGGATAGGAATAGTTAGGATCAGGTTTTTTTAGAAAAAGCTGATCCTGCTCAAGGTCGAAATGGTTCGATCCTTTTGGGTTGTGACCACTATACCAATGGACCTGAGAGGTCAAATCTTTTTAATACTGTGTAATAAAAAAGCATATGGATAGCCCCATTCAATTTCAAGGTCGAAATGGTTCGATCCTTTTGGGCTGTGACCACTGTACCAAGGTGAACAATACTTCATGTGATACTTCCAAGCTTTTCTCTTCAAACTCGCCTAATCCCCGTGCAACCAAAATATGAAACGCAGAACAATGTGGCTTTAAATTAAGCAGCCAAGAAGCAAATGGTAGGGGCAGCGGACAGGGATGGAGCGAGGCCGAGCAGAGGCTGGGAATAATCCCGTGCAACCAAAATATGAAGGCGGTGGCCGGCACCCCCCAGGCGGAGGTAGGGGGCGACCTCGGACGCTGCGTCCTTATCAGAGGAGCATGCCTCGGACACCCGGAGGCGGTGGCGCGCCCGGTGAGGAGGAGATGGCGGCAGGAGAGGTGGAGCTGATACGGCGCTTGGGCGGCAGGCGGAGGTGAAGGGCTGAAGGCGAGGCGGCAATCCCCACTCCTAGTCCTAGGGGAGAGTAGAGGGGGATGAGAATTTCGAACGAGCAGACCTGGCGGCGAGGGTGCGGCGGCGGAGATGGGATGCGACGACGATGGATGCGACGGGATCCAGATCCGGTGACTTCGCAGCTCGAGTCACAAGCGTGCAGTTTCGATAGTTCATCTACGGCTCCTGTGGGCCGTGGGCTGTGGCCGGTGGCCGGTGGCCCTTTCCTTTCCCCTGCGCGCTTCAGCCCATGCTAGCTGAAGCAAGGTAGCCAACAACAAGAGCAAGGGCTGGCTAGGTCCACGCGCGCTCGAGCCCTAGGCTCGGCCCAGTGTCGCACCGCCTAGGTTTTCAGTTAGTAGCAGGCGCGCACGCGTGCGTTTAGTGGGACAGAGTTCTGTGCATTCGTTTATATGCTAGTCAGTATAAATTCTAGTGCGAGTTGTGTGCATTCGTTCATATGCTAGTCCGTTTTAGCAATGCCGAAACAAAACCCACGCGGGCGCGTTTAGTTTAGTGGGACTAGAAAAGCTCTGAGCTTCTAACCAGGTTCTAGCGTGTGTAATAGACGCGCACGTGCGTGCGTGCGTGCGTGCGGTGTGAATTTATGTGCATCCGTTTGTACCTCTAAAAAAACAATAAGAGCAAGGTGCTGTAGAGGAGAATTGCTAGTCAGTTTTGGGACCAAAACAAAACCCATAAATCAATTGAGTCAATAGCACCAAGGATCCAACAGGAAAAACAGGATTTCTAATTACTTTTGCTGCCGGTTCAATTATAGTTTGTTTGGTTTCCTGTATCAAAGGAGTTTTGCATCTAGAGATACAAAAGTAAGGTGTTTGGTTGCCTTCTCACTCATTTGGGCTAGACTCTTCAGATGCAATTACCCTCAGGCTCTGAAGATACGGCTAATTGGGTGTTTCCCCTGGCTGGCGCCGCCGAAACAAAACCCACACATGCGCGTTTAGTGGGACAGTGTGTGCCCGCACCAGGGAAGCCCCGAGCTTCTAACCAAGTTCTAGCGTGTGTAATGGACGCGCACGTGTGTGTGCGTGCGGTGTGAATTGTGTGCATCCGTTTGTACCTCTCAAAAAACAACAAGAGCAAGGTGTTTTAGATGGAAAAAACAGACGTGAAGCCATGGCATGGAGGAAAAACCATGATTGCTAGTTAGTTTTAGCGCCAAAACAAAACCCATAAATCAATCGTGTCAATAGCACCAAGGATCCAACAGGAAAAACAGGATTTCTAATTACTTTTGCTACGGGTTCAATTATAGGGTGTTTGGTTGCCTATATCACAGGAGTTTTGCATCTAGAGATACAAAAGTAGGGTGTTTGGTTGCCTTCTCACCCATCTGGGCTAGGCTCTCCTGATACAATTACCCCCAGGCTCTGAAGATACGGTTAAATTGGGTGTTTCCCCTGGCTGGCACCACCAAAACAAAACCCACACGTGCGCGTTTAGTGGGACAATGTGTGCCCACGCTAGGGAAGCCCTGAGCTTCTAACCAGGTTCTAGAGTGTGTAATGGACGCGCATGTGTGTGTGCGTGCGGCGTGAGTTGTGTGCATCCATTTGTACCTCTCAGAGAAAACAACAAGAGAAAGGCATTGTAGAGGGGGCAAAACCAGGATTGCTAGTCAGTTTTGGCACTGAAACAAAACCCATAAATCAATCGAGTCAATAACACCAAGGATCCAACGGGAAAAAAGGATTTCTAATTATTTTTGCTGTCGGTTCAATTATAAGTTGTTTGGTTGCCTGTATCACAAGAGTTTTGCATCTACTACAAAAGTAGGGTGTTTGGTTGCCTTCTTACCCATATGTGCTAGACTCTCCGGATGCAATTACCCCCAGGCTCTGAAGATACAACTAAATTGTGCGTTTCCCCTGGCTGGAGCCGCTGAAACAAAACCTACGCATGCACGTTTAGTGGGATAGTGTGTGCCCACACCTAGGTACCCACCACCTCATCAGCCAGCCACACTTCCAACCCCATTGTCCCTTGAGTCTCTTATGTGCAGTGCGAATTTGCGATTTGTGAGCTACAAAAGTGTTGAAATTTGTAAATTTGGGTAAAGATAGAAATATTTCAGAAAAATATTTCAAACTTCCATATTTGTTGGTGTCCTTCTGTGAGGTTTTTACATTTCCATATATTCATTTTGTTATATATTTGTGTGTGATGGTTCTAAATTAATTTTTCTTTTGTTATTTCATATGTAGGCGGCTCCCCGAAATGGCTGATGGAAGATCTTCGTACAACGAACTTCACCTTTGACAGTTTGGATTAAGACCAAAGGATTATGAACCAATCGGTCAAAGTGTACAGGAGCCGGTTGAAGAAACGGAAACTCAAGGAACCGAGGATCATCCCTATGAATCCGGATCCGGTTCAACTTGTGCTTCCGGTTCCAATACCATCGGATCGAATCGGGTTCGACTGAACCGGTCGGATGTGTGGAACGATTACGAGGAGTTAAAGCATCTTGTGGACGGCAGGCTAGTGAGGTACGAAGCTAAATGTAAACGACGACGGGCTTGGGTACGGGACATCCAAAGAGGCACACTGCGGCGTGTATGAAGAAGAAAGGTGTTTAAATGAAACAGCAGCAGTTGAGCTACAACCCTGATGGTTCATTAAGTAACTGGGAGTATAACCCCGAGGTAGCTAGGGAGGCATTGTGTCGCCTAATTGCTTCTGAAGATTTACCTTTAGGATTTGGTAATTCTCCTGCTTTCGAAGAATATATTAAAACTGCTCATAATCCTAGGTATAGTAGTGTTTCTCGTCAAACAACGATTAGAGATTTAAAAAAATTATATACCACCAACAAGTTAAAGTTAAAAGAACAATTTAAAATCTGCACATTTTCTATTTTGTTAACCTTGGACATTTGGGCTGGTAGGACTAGAGAAGATTATTTTAAGTGTTTTTGCTCGTTATGTTAACCAAAACTGACGAATAGAAAAAAGAATAATTGCTCTTCGACTTATTGGTGTTAATCACACAGGCAAGAATATTATTGAATGCATTATGAATGTTGTTCAAGAATTTGAAATAACCGATAAAATTTTTGCTATTACCATGGATAATGCATCTGCTAATACTAGTGCCATGAATATTTTAAAACCCGTGTTATCTACATATGCTGAATCTTTTTTAATGCATCAACATTAGGCATGTCATATTATTAATTTAATTGTTAAATGTGGTTTGAAAAGATTGCAACCTTATCTTCAAACTATTTGGGACGTCATCTCATTTTTAAATAGTTGTAATACAAGGATTGCTGAATGGAAGAACTATTTCATGCATCATCTATTCGGCCTAGGGAATTTGGCCTAGACATGCCTATTAGGTGGAATCCCACCTATGTTATGTTGCATCACTTGTTATCATATTGACAGTTTTTGAAGTTTTTATTAACACTCAGTATGCAACTCAAGATGGAACGCCACTTTTGACTCCATAGGTTTGGCGGGTACTTACTCCTTTACATTCATTTCTAGAGATTTTTTATGAAGCTACGTTAGTGCTTCTACTGTATATGAGCCTACATCTTATTCTACTATTATGTCCAATTATCATATTCCTAATCAGTTAAAAATGTTTCAAAATGATCCTATTTTATTTGATGCAGTTAACCACATGAAAGCCAAATATTTAAAATACTAGAGAGATGTTGCATTCTTATATTGTTTTGCTTTTCTCTTAGACCCTAGAGTTAAACTTTCTGCATTAACTAATGCTCTAACACAACTTGGTGCTATTATTGGAATGTCCTTTTGGAAGACTATCACGGGTAAGGACACTTCAAGTTATTCGGGCAGTGCGACTCGCCCGACTACACAGGCATCACGCGAAGCTGTTAGTGAGCTTGCCCCCAATCTAGCAAAGGACGTCGTCAACTTCTAAGAAGAGTTCAATATTCTTACATGGTGGCAGTAACATAGTGGAACATATATGGTGTTATCCATCCTAGTACGGGATGTGTTAACTATTATGGTCTACATAGTTTCTTCCAAGTTCGCTTTCAGCCTAACTAGAGAATACTAGGTGACAGACAAACTTCCCTCCAAAGTGACATGGTCGAAATACTACTGAGTACAAAGGATCGGGCATTAGCCAAAAGACGCCAGCAAAACATCGTCGCCGAGAGACAAAATCAAGAGTTGGCGGCTGCATTCGGGAGGCTTAAAGCTTGATGAAGATTGAAGAAGGCCCCAAAATTTTTTATGCTTGTATTGTAAAGCTTTAGAATGTACTCTTTTTCTTTGCCAAGGTTTTCTCAACTTTGAGTTTTTACTTGGCAAAGTTTTTAACAAGGCAGCCATGTAAATCCACCTTAATAATAAAGCTCTGCAGCACATTTCAAATATATATATATATATATCCACAACTGGATGTAGCCTACATCCGAGTCGGTTCGGTGAAATGTGGTTCGACCCAACCACATGAGGCAGCAACCGTTTTTTATTTTCAAAACCCACGCATTAAGCCATTATTAACTACCTCATTTCTCTCTCCTCCCACTTTCTCCATCCCGTAGATGGGGGACGGCCGCCACACTGGGTTCGCCGCCGGGCGCCGCCGCCGGTTGTGGAGGAGATGGGCGCGCCGCCGGTCGTGGAGGTTTCGTGCCGCCGCCAAGACATCGAGGGAGTCGTCGCCGCCGTCCCCGGCCCCTGCGCGCCGCCGCCAAGACGTCGAGGGCGCCGTCGCCGCCGTCCCCGGCCCCTGCCTCGTGTACTCACTGCTCCCGGCCTCCTCGCGCC